>JAEQBH010009355.1:0-31363 GCA_016808115.1 Tetrastigma voinierianum | reverse complement strand
GTGAGCCGCCGCTCCCGGGCGTCAGGCCTCGTGATGCTCTGTACCGAAAGTGGCTATGTAGCCGAAAGTGGTAATGTACCCTACCGATCCGACCGAGGCGGGGGCCGCGGTCCCGTGTACGATGAGCTCGCCAGCGAGCCGCTTGGCTCCCCGGCGCTGTGGCCTTGGTGGCGTTCCAACCGAGTGGCGATGTAGCCGAGTGGCAATGTAGCCTGAGCTGATCTGACTCCTGAGGCAGCGTGGCCTGTGTAGAGTAGATGAGCTCGTCAAAGTGAGCTGCTTGGCTCCTGGCGCTGTGGCCTTGGTGGCGTTCCAGCCGAGTGGCGATGTAGCCGAGTGGCAATGTAGCCTGAGCTGATCTGACTCCTGAGGCAGCGTGGCCTGTGCAGAGTAGATGAGCTCGTCAAAGTGAGCTGGGTGGCTCCTGGCGTTGTGGCCTTGGCGGCGTTCCAGCCGAGTGGCGAAGTAACCGAGTGGCAATGTAGCCTGAGCTGATCTGATTTCGAGGCAAAGGTGGTCACAAGATAGTAGATGAGCTCATCAAAGTGAGTCAGTTGCCTCCCGGCGCCGTGGCCTTAGGCTCACCGAAAGGCGATGTAAAGAAGCAGGGAAATGTAGCTTGAGCCGATCCGACGCATGAGGCAAATGCGGGTCTGCAAGGCAGTAGAGATGAGCTCAAAGTGAGTCATGGCCTTAGCTGCCAGGCCATGGTCGTTGCTCCAACATAGTGGCGTATGTAGCCTAGTGGTAATGTAGCCCGAGCCGATTCGACCATCGAGGCGTGCTGCGGGCCCTCGTGCGTGAGCAGATGAGCCCTCAAAGTGAGTCGCTTGCCCCGGCGCCGCGGGCCATAGTTACGCTCCGTACCAGTGCGGCGATAGAGCCGAGTGGTAATGTGCTCGAATCGACCGACTACTCGTGCAATGCGGGTCAGGCAGAGTAGATGAGCCTCAAAGTGAGCCGCCGTTCGGGCGCCGTGGGCCTCGTGGCTGCCCCGTACCCGAGTGCGGGCATGTAGCCGAAAGCGGCAATGAGCCCGAGCTAATCCGACCGAGGCAATATTGCGGTCGGCGAGTAGATGAGCTTGTCAGCTGAGTCGCTTCGCTCCCGCGCCGTGGCCTCGTAGCGCTTAGCCGAAAGTGGTGATGTAGGCGAAAGTGGCAATGTACCGAAATGATCCGACTCTTAAGCAGCCATGGCCCGCAGCAGATAAGCTCGCCAAAGTGAGCCGCTATTCCCCGCGCTGGGCCTGCGGCTGCTCCAAATGAGCTATGTAGCCGAATGGCAATGTAGCCCGAGTTGATCCGACTCCTCGAGGCAATGCGGGCCAATGCAAAGTAGATTTAGCCTGCCGAGCGAGCCACCTACTTTGGCGATGTGGCCGCGGTGGCGTTCCACCGGGGCGGGCGATCTAGCCGAAGTGGCAATGTATTTCGAGATGATCCACTCCCCGGTGCGCCTCGCCTCGTGGTAGCAGTAGACGAGCTCAAAGCGAGCCGCTTCGTTTCTTGCGGGCCTCGTGGTTTCCAACGAAAGCGGCTACGCAGCGCAGTGGCAATGTAGCCCGAGCCGATCCGGATCGGCCGAGGCGCCGCGGGCTCGTGCAGAGTAGATGAGCTCATCAAAGTGAGCCGCCGGCGCCAATGCGGGCCATGGTATGCTTTAGCCGAAAGTGGCGGCGTAGCCGTTGTAAAGTACCGAAATGATATGACTACTGGGCGCGTCAGACCGTGCGCAGTAGATGAGCCGCCAAAGCGGAGCCGCTGGCTCCTAGCGCCGTGGCCATGGTGTTTTTGTCGAAAGGGCGATGTGGTACCCAAGTTGTAAAGCAGCCCGAGCCGATTCGACTAATAAGGCAAATAGTGGGTCTGCGCGCAGTAGATGAACTCCCCAAAGTGTCGCTTCGCTCCCGGGCGCTGCCTCGTATGCTCCAGCCGAAAGTGGCGCAGCCGAAAGTGTCACGTAGCCCGAGTTGAACCGACCGAGGAAGCCGTGGCTGGGCGGCAAAGTAGATGAGCTCGCCAGAGTGAGCTACTCGAATTTCACGACGTACGCGGGCGGCATTCCGCATCGCTGGCAATGTAAATGAGCCGGCAATGTACCGAGACGATCTAACTCCGAGGCAAATTGGTCTGCAGAGTAGATGAGCTTTAAAAGTGAGTCGCTTGGCTCCTCGCGCCGGGCCTCGTGGCTTTCCAAACGGTGCGGCTATGTAGCAGATGCGGCATGCGTACCGAGTCGACCCATCACGAGGCAAATACCTGCGGCAGAGTAGATGAGCTCGCCAAAGTGAGTTGTCGTTCCCGCTACGTGGCCATGGTGGCGTTTTAGCCGAGTGGCGATGTAGCCAAGTTGTAAAGAAGCCTGAGCTGATCTGACTAATAAGGCGCCGCGGGCTCCAGGCAGCAGTAGATGAGCTCCCCAAAGCGAGTCGCTGCTTATCGGGCGCTTGCCTCAGCGGAGTTCCGCCGAGCGGGAGATATAGCCGAGCGTAATATACCGAGCCGACGGTATAACCGAAGCAAAGGGCCTTCAGCAGATGAACTCCTCAAAGTGAGCCGCTTGCCTGGCACAGGGTCTTGGTATGCTCCAACCACCGGGCAATGTAGCCGAGCGGTAATGTAGCCCGAGATGATCCTGACTCCCGAGGCAAATATGGGTCGTGGAGGGAAGATGAGCTCGCCAAAGTGGGTCGTTGCCCGCACCGTGGCCTTGGTGGCGCCCACCGAAAGTGCGGCGATGTAGCAAGGTGGCAATGTAGCCTGTCGACCGACCACTTAAGCAAATGCGGCCTCGTGCGCAGTAGATGAGCTCAAAGCGAAGCCACTTGACTTCGCGTCAGGGCCTTAGCCGCGTTCCGTACCGAAAGTATCGGGATGTAGCTTCAGTGGTAATGTAGCCTGTCGATCATACCTTGAAGCAAAGATGGCCTGTGCATAGTAGATGAGCTCATCAAAGTGAGTTGCTCGCTCATGGCGTCGC
This sequence comes from Tetrastigma voinierianum, assembly GCA_016808115.1. Classification (NCBI taxonomy): domain Eukaryota; kingdom Viridiplantae; phylum Streptophyta; class Magnoliopsida; order Vitales; family Vitaceae; genus Tetrastigma; species Tetrastigma voinierianum. The sequence goes on along the minus strand of JAEQBH010009355.1, from coordinate 28,381 downwards.
GGGCTCGTGGCGCTCCGCACCGAGTGTGGCGATGTAGCCGAGCGTGTACCGAGTCGATCCGACTCTCGAGGCAATGCACCGCTGTAGAGGTATGAACTCATTAAAGTGAGCCGCCGCTCCCGGCGCCGTGGCCTTGGTGGCGCCCACCGAAAGTGGCGATGTAGCCGGCGCCAAATGTAGCCCGAAATGATCCGACCCGAGGCGCCGTACTGCGGCACGTGATGAGCTCGCCAGCGAGCCGGGTGGCTCCCCGGCGCTTGCGGTCTGGCGGCTGCCCGTACCAGCGGCGAAGTAACCGAGGCAATGTACCGAAATGATCCGACTGAGGCGCGGTGGACCGCCGATAGTAGATGAGCTCGTCAAAGTGAGTCGCTTGCCTCGGCGTTGCGGCCTTGGCGGCGTTTCACCGAGCGGCGATGTAGCAAGGTGGAAATGTAGCTTGAGCCGATCTCGACGCATGAGGTAGCGTGGCTCCGTGCGTGAGTAGATGAGCTCACAAAGTGAGTTGCTTGGATCCTACGCCGTGGCCATGGTCGCTGCTCCAAACTAAGCGGCGATGTAGCCTAGTTGGTAATGTAGCCCGAGTCGATCCGACTACCGAGGCAAACAGACCGCGCAGAGCAGACGAGCTCCCCAAAGTGAGCCGCGGCTCCTCGGGCGCCGTGGCCATAGTTGGCGCTCCACCCGAGTGGCGATGTAGCCGGCGGTACGTAGCCCGAATCGACCGACTACCTGGCAATGCGGGTTCAGGCGCAGTAGATGAGCTTCAAAGTGAGTCGCTGGCTCCCGCGCTGCGGGCCTCGTGGCGTTCCACCGAGTGGCGATGTAGCCGAGTGGCAATGTAGCCCGAAATGACCGACTCCCGAGGCGCCGGGTCGGCAGAGTAGATGAGCTTGTCAGTGAGTCGCTGCCTCGGGCGTCAGGCCTGGGTGGCGTTTTTAGCCGAAGTGGTGATGTAGGAGCGCAATGTAGCCTAAGCTGATCCGACTCCATAGCGCATGGCCTCGCGCTCAGATACTGGCCAAAGTGAGTCGCTTTGGCTCGCGCCGCCTTGCATGCTCCAACCAAAGTGGCTATGTAGCCGAGTGGCAATGTAGCCCCGAGTTGATCCGAATTTAAGGCAAATAAGGGGCCAAGGCAAAGTAGATGAGTTCGCCAAAGTGAGCTACCGGGCCATGATGTACCGCGGTGGCTGCTCCGTACCAAGGCGACCCAGCCGAAAGTGGCGCGTAGCCCGAGATGATCCGACTCGAGGCGTACTGGTTCGTAGAGAAGATGAGCCCGCCAAAGTGAGTCGCTCGCTTCTCCTCGCGCTGCGGGCGATGTGGCTTTCAAATTGAGCGGCTATGTAGCAGAGCGCAATGTACTCGAGTCGATCCGATCACGAGGCGCCGCGGGTCTGTGGCAAAGAGTAGATGAGCTCATCAAAGTGAGCTGCTTGGCGCCTAGCGCTGTGGCCATGGTGGCGTTTTAGCCGAGTGGCGATGTAGCCAAGTTGTAAAGTAGCTCGAGCCGATTCGACCATTGGCGGCGCTGCGGGTCAGGCAGTAGATGAGCTCTCAAAGTGAGCTGCTTCGCTCCCGGCGCTCGCTCGTGGCTTCCACCGAAAGTGGCGTCAGAGCCTGTCACCGTAGCCCGAGCTGATCTCGGATCGGTGCGCCGCGGTTAGTGCAAAGTAGACGAAATCGCCGGTGCGAGCTACTCGCTTCGGGCGATGTGGCCGTGGTGGCATTCCGTACCGCGGGCGATGTAGCCGAGCGGCAATGCAGCTCGAGATGACGAACTCGGTGCGCTGGGCCTCGTGTAGATGAGCTCGTTAAAGTGAGCCGCTGGCTCTCGGCGCTAGGCTTGGTATTTTACAACCGACACAGTGAGAAATGGTAACGCAGCTCGAAGTTTATCCGATCACAGGCGGCGGGCCTCCGCAGCAGATGAGCTCGCCAAGTGAGTCGGGCTCCCGCGCCGCGGGCCATGGTGGCGCGAAATGAAAGTGGCGATGTAGCCGTTGTAAAGAAGCCCGAGCCGATTCGACCACAAGGCGTCAGCTGGCCCGTGCGCAGATGAGCTCAGCGAAATATTGCCCGGCCACGCGCTGGTGGCGTTTAGCCGGCGGCTATGTAGCCAAGTTGTAGCAGCCTCGAGCCGACCGACTAATAAGGCGTCTGCGGGTCTTCGCGCGCAGTAGATGAGCTCTTCCGCGAGTCGCTTGCCTCGGCGCTGCCTTAGTGGCATACAAATGAAAGGGCGCCAGAGCCGGCGGCAATGTACCCCGAGCTGACTGGACTCGAGGCAAGCCGCGGGCCAAAGGCAAAGTAGATGAGCTCGCCGAGTGAGCTACCGCTTGGCGATGTGGCCGTGGTGGCGCCACCGCTGGCGAGCGCATCGAGCGCGGCGCCAGATATCTGATTCGAGGTATTACTCGTGAGCAGACGAGTCAAAGCGGCGCCGGCCCGCGCCACTGGTGGCTTTCCACCCAGTGGCTATGCAGCGCGTAGCGGGGACCCGAGTCGATCCGACCGTTGAGGCCGCGGGCCTGTGGAGAGTAGATGAGGCTTGCCGGGCTGAGTCGCCGCTGGGCTCCCGAGTCAGGGCCATAATGTGGGCGTTACCGAAAGTGCGGCGATGTAGTCGTTGTAAAGTAGCCCGAGCCGATTCGACTAATAAGGCAACAGGTCCGCGCAGCAGATGAGCTCTCAAAGTGAGCCGCTTCGCTCCCGCGCCGCCTTGGGCGTTCCGTACCTCGAGCGGGCGAGAAGGGCCGAGCGGTAATATAAATTCGAAATGATTTTATAACCGGGCAAATGCGGGTTCGTGCGCAGTAGATGAACTCCTCAAAGTGAGCCGCTTGGCTCCTGGGCCAATGCGGGCTCGTGATGCCCAACCTGGGCGGGCAATGTAGCCGAGGGTAATGTAGCCCGAGCTGATCCGACTCTTGAAGCAGCCGCGGGCTCGTGTATTGGGTAGATGAGCTCGCCAAAGTGAGCCGCTTGTCTCGCCGCGGGCTTTGTGGCGTTCAAATCTGGGCGGCGATGTAGTCGAAAGGGCAATGTAGCATGAGCCGATCCGACTCGAGGCGCGTGGCCTCGTGCGCAGTAGATGAGCTTCCATCATAGTGAGCTGCTCTACCCCGGGCGCTGCGGGCAATGGTGGTGTTTCAGCCGAGCCGGGATAGCCGAAGGTAAATGTAGCCCGAAATGATGTTACTCCTAAGGCGCCGGGTCAGGCAAAGTAGATGGTCGCCGCGAGTCGCCGTTTCGCGCCAGGTCTTCGTGGCGTTTCCAAACGAAAGCGAAGTGTAGCCGAGCGTAATGTACCCCAATGATCCGACTCCCGAGGCAACAGTGTCCCAGGTACGTGATGAGCCTGCCAGCGGAGTCGCCGCTCCCGGGCGCCAGGGCCTTGCGGCGTTCCGCAAATGAGTGCGGATGGCGTAGCGTGAGTGGCAATTTCAATGAAATGACCGACTTCCGAGGCGTCGCGCCGCGCGCAGTAGATGAGTCTGGCCAAACGAAATATCACCCCGGGCCGTGGCTTTCTGTGGTGTTCTAGCCTAGTGGCGATGTAGCCGAGTGGCAATATTGTCACGCCCGATTCCCGTCCACCCACTGGCGAATCAACCTGCCGGAAAATAAACCATATAATCGGACTTCTACCTGCTTTTTTTTTTTTTTTTTGTGAGCCGCACTTATATCTCGTGGTATACAAACAGTTTGTAATAACTAACAATCATTTACATTTACAATGAACTACCACCTAATGGTATCCATTAAAATTTATACACATATACTAAGTCCCATTCACTTATACTAATACATATATTATTATCTAATACAACATCGAGATCATGAACAGCAAGGTGTGAGCACCTATCTCCCGAGATGGCCCGCATACCGTGTGGAATGTCCTGTTCTCTTTATCTCCTTCTTTAGTACCTACACCTGATTGAACACCCGCATAAGCTTTACGCTAAGTGGGAACATAGCAGACAAAGAACGCACTAATAACAATAATCGTCACTATCTTTTACATTTACTAATACTTATGCATATAACTAAGTCTATTCTATGCGGACTTCTAACTCATATCATTATACATAGATTTCCATCCTTTTCAAATTCCATATCACTATCTCCCCGTGGCCATGTCTTTACAAGTTTCACTTCTATCTTCTACATGTATGGTATACTATATCATAGCCCCAACAAACTTATACATATACAATGGCATGAAACATATCAAGTCATATTAAATACATACACCGGGTCAATCGACTAATACCAATACCTTATTAGACTCTTTATCATTATCACGCCAAGCCATTAATCAACTCCCTTTAGAAATTACATTTTGTGATCCGGGATGCCCATAAATCCTAGTTTTCGCTTTATTAATTTTCATTTTCAAAAGTGTCGCTAATCGAATCCCCTCATTTGATCTTGCCATGGGATCCAAGTCGGAGCCCGGCTTATCTCGACTGCCGAATCAAAACATTTATTTGCCTTATTAAATTTTTCTTTTTCAAAAGTGTCGCACTAACTCGACCCATTGGCTGATCCTAAGTCGAGTCTCTAAGCATTCGACATTTTCAATTATCTTTCCAAACATTTGTTTATGTTATTCCATTTTAGACTTTTAATTACCCGAAGCACTTTTCGCAATCCCATAAACACTTATAATTTCAAAAGACCCTTAATATTTACATTAAACAAAATGCATTTACAAAATGATGCCTTTACTATGTCCGTGTAACAAAGAATACTTAAACAATACAATTTTTAATGTCATTTTTCGCTTATCGGTTTGTGATTTGCACATTGTAGCTATAGAAGCTCTACATTCACGAAGCGCATTCACTCGGGGAATCTCGCCTCTGCTTGTCATTCAAAGAGTAATGTGATTTCAGATTCAATTATTACCGCCTCACATATGGCTATAGAAGCTTCCATATCTATGATAGATCACCGGGGAATCGCCGCTTGTCATTCACAGTAGCAATGCAGATTTCAGATTCAATTATTACCGCCTCTACATATGGCTATAAGCTTCCAAGATTCATGACATAGAACAGTTAGGCTTATTCTAAACCCTAACTCAATTACTTGGTTATCAACTATGAATCCAACCTCAAAGCGAGGATTTCATGTTTTCTGCTCTATTCAAAGTTTTACCAAGCTTATCACACTGTGGTTAAGATGAAACCCTAGCAAAACCCCAAGTTCGGGGGACAAGCTATTAATCATACAAGCATGGAAAGTCATACATAATCTCATAGAATCCATGATAAAGGTCATATTTCCATACCAAAATCGTGCATCCATACCTTGTCATTTGATCTTGCCTCCATCTTGCCTCTTCCTCTTCTCTTCTCCTCCTCCTTCACGTTTTTTCTCCTCCCCAAACAGACCAACTTGGTCTTTAAAACCCATGTTTAAGGCCTTGTTTGCCATCCAAAAACCCATTTTTAAAGTTGTTTCATTAATTGCTTTAAGCCTTCCAACTCGCTATTTGTATTCCAAGTTTCCTTTATTTCATTTCTGGCCTCTAAACTCATCAATTCATGTCTTTTAGGCCCTTTGACAAATTACAATTTTGTCCTTAAGTTTTTAACTTTCTCAATCTCTGTTTATATTTCGTATTTAACTCAAAAAACAAGAATTATGCTTACAAAATACCCTAAACATGTCGAAAAACGACTAGGTATATTTTGGGGTGTTACGCAACATGAGCTAATCGCCTCCCGAGGCAACAGGTTCCCAAGGCAGAGTAGATGAGCTCGTTAGAGTGAGCTATCGCCTCGTGCCGCGTCGCAGTATTGCTCCAACCGAAAGTGATGATGTGAGACTGAGTGCAATGTAGCCCCAGCCGATCCGACCCCGAGGCGCTGTGGTCCTGCGCACGGGGGATGATCTCGCCAAAGTGAGCCGGCCGCCCCGGCGCCGTGTCCTCGTGGCGTCCCTCTCAACAGAGTGGCGATGTATTGAGCGGTAATGTACCGAAATGACCATTAACCGAGGCAAATGCGGGCCTATGCAGTAGATGAGCTCGTCAAAGTGAGCTACTTTAGCCCCGCGCAGCTGGCCTCGTGGCGCTTTTGCCGAAAGTGGCGATAGCCGAAAGTGGTACGTAAATGAGCCGACTGACCACCGAGGGCAAACAGGCTCGTGGTAGAGCAGGGACGAGCTCAAGCGAGTAGACGAGCTCGCCGAGCGAAGCATCGGGCTCTCGCGCCGTGGTCGTGGTGGTGTTTTCGCAACCGCTGGCGATAGAAATGAGGCAATGTACCCGAGATGATCCGACTCGAGGCGCGCAGGGTTCGTGGTAGAAAGGGGGATGCAGCTCGCCAAATCGAGTCGCCGCTCGGGCGCTCGCCTGCGGTTGTTCCGTACCGAGCGGCGATTGGAGCCAAGTGGCAATGTAGCCCGAGCCGATATGACTCATGAGGTAGTGTGGCCCGCAGGTATAGACGAGCTCGTCAAAGTGAGTCGCCATCTCGCCGCGCCATAAATTTCGCTCACCGAGCGGCGATGTAAATGAGTGTATCGCAATTTTAGCCGATCGTACCATCGAGGCAAATGCGGGCTCGTGCGTGAGTAGATGAGCCTCAAAGCGAAAGCCGGCGGTCTCCGGGCGCCGCGGGCCTTTAGTTGGCGCTCACCGAGCGCGATGTAGCCGAGTGGTACTGTAGCCCGAGCCGACGCATCAACCGAGGCTGCGGGCCTACGCAGTGAGTAGATTTGCGCTCGTCAGCGGAGCTTACTTCGCTCCCGCGCAGCGGCTCGTGGCGCTTAGCCGAAAGTGGCGTATATAGCAGAAACGCAATGTAGCCTGAGCCGACCGACGACCGGAGGCAAATAAGGGCTCAGGTAAGAGCGGGGGATATCGCCAGCGAGCCACTGTGCCTCGGGCGCCAGGGGTCGCGGGTGGTGTTTCACCAGGGCGATGTAGCCGAGCGCAATGTAGCCCGGAGCGATCCACCCCGAGGCAAACGGGCTCGTGGTAGGCATATCGTCAACAGCTGCTTCGATCCCGTGCCGCGCTCCTCGTGGTGTTCCACCAGTGGTGATCGGTCAAGTGGCAATGCAGCCCGAGCTGATCTCGACCTGGGCGAGGCACCGCGGGCTCGCGAGTAGATGAGCCTGGCCAGTGAGCCGCTGCCCCCGCTCTCGTGGCCATGGTGGCGCTTTCAAACCAGTGGCGATGTAGCTCTGGGCTTTAATGTGTAGCCTTACCGACGTATCATCGCGGCGCCAGGGCCTCGTGCGTAGCAGAGGAGCTCTCAACGCGGAAATGCTTTGCACTCGCGCCAGGCCTTGGTGGCGTTTCCGCACCGAGTGCATGGCGTAGTCGGCGGTAGCAGCATGAGCCGACGAACCTGGCGAGGCAAATGGCCCGCGGCGTAGCTCGCCAAAGCGAAGCCGCCGCTCTTCCGCGCTGCGGCCTTGTTGAGTTCCCACGAGCGGCGGCGAAGCAGTGGCAATGTACTGAGCCGACGGCGATCTGGCGAGGCGCCGTACCGTGCGTAGATGAGTCGGGCTAAAGTGAGCCGTTTGGCTCTCGCGCCGCGGCATGGTGGCCTTCCAAAATGAAAGTGGTAATGTAGCCTTAGCCGATAAGATCCATCGAGCGTGGTCTGGCAGAGTAGATGAGCTCCTCAAAGTGAGCTGCTTGGCTTCCTGGGGCCGCGGCCTCATGTTCCCACCCGAGTGGCGACAGCCGAAAGTGGTAAAGTAGCCTGAGCCGATATGACTCCCTCAGCAAATGCGGGCCCGTAAGGCAGTAGATTAGCTTGTCAAAGTGAGCTGTTTGGCCCCGGCGCCGGGCCTTGGTGGCGCAGCCGAAAGTGGCGATGTAGCCGAGCGGCAATGTGTACCGAGATGATCCGACTCGAGGCAACAGGGCTCAGGTAGGATTAGATGAGCTCGGGCCAAAGTGAGCCGCCGTCTTCGCTACCGTGGCTCGTGGCGTTCCAACCGAGTGCGGGGATGCAGCCAAGTGGCAATGTAGCTCGAATCAAGCCTGACCGAGGCGTCATGGCTGCGGCAGAGTAGACGAGCTCGCCAAAGCGAGCCGCCGCTCGCGCCGTACTACGGGCGCCCAACCGAAAGTAAGATGTAGCCGAAAGGGTAATGTGTACCGAAATGACCGACCACCGAGGTAGCGTGGCCTCGTGAAGGTACATGAGCTCGCCAAAGTGAGTCGCTTGTCTTCTCGCGTTGTCGCTTTGGTATGCTCACCGAAAGTGGCGATGTAGCCGAGCAGGCCGTACCGAGCCGATCCGACTTTATGATGCACCGTGGTTTGTGCATAAGAGATGAGCTCACAAAGTGAGTTGCTTGGCTCCCGGGCGATGTGGCCTGGTGGCGCCCACCAGTGGCGATGTAGCCGAAAGTGGCAATGTAGCCCGAGTCGAATGACTTCAGGCAAATATGGTCTGCGGCAGAGTAGATGAGCTCGCCAAAGTGAGCCGCTGGTTCCCCGGAGTCGTGGGCCTCGTGGCTGCCCGCACCTAAGTGGGCGATGTAGCCGAAAGTGGTACGTAGCATGAGCTTCATCCGACTTCCGAGGCAAATGCGGGTTCGTGCGCAGTGATGAGCTTCATCAGCGAGCCGCCTACTTCTCCCGGGCGTTTGGCTATCAGCGCGCTCTACCGAGTGGATGTAGCCGAAGGTACGCACCGAAATGATATGACTCCTAAGGCAATAAGGCTCGCTCAAAGTAGATGAGCTCGCCAAAGAGCTCGCTGGCCCGGCGCCGCGGGCCTTCGCGGGCATTCCGGTACCCGAAAGGGCAATGTAGCCGAGCGGTACGTATCCTGCCTTATCCGACTTCGAGGCAGTCATTGCGGCCTCGCGTGCAGGTGATTAGCTCTACAGTTAGTCGTTGCCTCGCGCCGTGGCCTCGTGGCTTTCCGTGCGAAAGGGCGATGTAGCCGAGCGGCAATTTAGACCGAGCCGACCGACTTCGAGGTATAGCCCGTGGTAGAGTAGATGAGCTCGGCCGAGCGAAGCACGAGTTTCCGCGCCGCGGCCGTGGGCGGCGCTCCAACCGAAAGTGGCGACATAGCCGAAAGGGTAATGTAGCCCGGAAATGATTTGACTCCCGATGCAAACAGGGTTCGCGGCAGTAGATGAGGCCCTCAAAGTGAGTTGCTTTGCCTCCCGCGCTGCGGGCCTCAGCATGCTCCACCCGAGCGCGATGTAAACCGGGAGCGGTAGCACTGAGTCGATCCGACACCCGAGGCGCCGCGGGCCCGTGCGCAGTAGATGAGTTCACAGCGGAGTCGCTTGGCTCCCGCGCCGTGGCCTTGGTGGTGTTCCACCGAAGCGGCGACATAAATTCTACCGGGCAATGTAGCCTCAGCCGATCCAATCTATGAGGCGCCGCGGGCCTGCCTGTATAGACAGCTCGCCAAAGTGAGCCATTGCTTCCGCGCCGTGGCCTTGCCGGGTGTTCCCGCCATTGCGACAGCTGCGGCAATGTAGCCCGGAAATGGACCGACTCATGAGGCAAAGCCAGGGCCTGTGCAAACAGAGATGAGCTCGCCAAAGCGAGTCATTGCCTCGCGCCAGGGCTATGGTGGCGTTTCACCGAGCTAATGTAGCCTTTGTCGATAAGACTACCGAGGCAAATGCGGCCCGGCAGAGTAGATGAGCTCCTCAAAAGTGAGTTGTTTTGCTCCCCGGCGCTGCGGTCTTGTGGCGTTCCACCGAGCGGCGTATGTAGCCGAGCGGTAAAGCAATCGAACCGATTTTACCCCGACGCAAATGCGGGTCTCGTGCGTAGATGAGCTCGTCAAAGTGAGTCGCTTACCTTCGGGCGCTGCGGGTCATGGTGGCGTTCAAACGAAAGGGCGATGTAGCCGAAAGTGGTAACGTAGCCCGAAATGACCACTACCGAGGTACAAGTGGGTCTGCGGAAGCAGAGGATGAGCCGCCGCGAGCCGCTTGTCTTCCGGCGTTTGCCGCTGCGGCGTTCCAAATGAGTGGCGATGTGTAGCCGAGTGGTAACGTAGCCCGAGCCGACCGGATTTCTGAGGCATCGTGCTTGTGTGCAGTAGATGAGCTCAGCGAAAGTTGCTTCGCCCCGGCGGCGGCTCGTATGCCTGCCGAGCGTGCGGCTATGTAGCCAGTGGCACGAACCGAAATGATCCGACTCCCGAGGCAAATGCGGGTCAGGCAGAGAGATGAGCTCGCCAAAGTGAGTCGCTGGTCTCGGCGTCGCGGGCCTTGCTGCCTGTACCAAGCGGGCGACATGTAGCCGAGCGCCGGTAAATTAGCATGAGCCGACCGACCCGAGGCAACCGCGGTCAGGCGCAGTAGATGAGCTTCATCAAAGTGAGTCGCTTCTGGCTCGCGCTTTAATATAGTGGCGCCCACCGAAAGGGATGTAGCCGAAGAACGTAGCCCGAAATGATCTCGACTCCTAAGGCGCCGCGGGTCATTCAAAGTAGATGAGCTCGCCAAAGTGAGTCGCTGGGGCTCTGGCTACGTGGCCTTCAAGTGGGCGCCCAAATGAGGCGATGTATTTAGTAGATCGCACCCTTAATGATCCGACTGAGGGCAACAGGGTCTGTGGCAAGCAGTAGATTAGCTCTAAGAAAGCTGAGCCGCCACTCCCCGCGCCGTGGCCTCGTGGCGCTCCAGCGAAAGGTCGATGTAGCCGAAAGGGCAGCACCGAAATGATCCGACTCGAGGCAAGAGTAGCCCGTGCGCAGTAGATGAGCCTGGGCTCTGAGTGAGCTGACCGGCTCTCGCAATGTGGGCCGTGGTATGCTCCAACCGAGCGGCGATGTAGCCGAGTAGTGCAATGTACTCGAGCCGATTTCACCCGATGCAACTGCGGGCCTAGAGCAGATGAGCTCTCGCTTAGCCGCTTTGCTCCTCGCGCCGTGGCGCCGTGGCCTGTGGCGTTCCGTACCGAGCATGGTGTAGCCGAGCCGCAAAGACCGTAGCTGACCGACACCGAGGCAATCGCACCGTGCGCAGTAGATGAGTTCGCCAAAGTGAGCCGCTTGGCTCGGCGCCGCGGGCCTTGGTGGTGTTCCAGTCGAAAGTGGCGACGTAGCCTAGTGGCAATGTATTCGAGCCGATCCGACTCATGAGGCAATGCGGGCTGATCTCTGCGCTACGCAGCCGAGCTAAATCAACAAAATTATATAAGATCCTGCCTACTACGCGTAGTCAAGCTACTGTAGTATAGTGGTCTAGGATCGAACATCGGGATGGTTATCCTAAAATGGTTTGGCATCAGCATGAAGGTAAGGCTTATTTGGACCTCTTTTTGGAATTGGGTTTCAAAACAAAGTGGGAATGGGTTTGAAAACCGAAAATTGCAAAAACTCCGAAGCGAAAAAGGTGAAAAAGGTAACTTTGAAGATTTAGGTTATCTTGGCAAGTTGCGGCAAACAAGTGTCCTGTTTATCTCGCGCGTTATGACATGCAACCTATAGTCCATGGCATACCGATCTATATTTAACTAGCAAACCTCACCCATGAAATAAACATCTCCTATTTCAGTCAATACATAGCATGCAAGCATGCCTTAGTTTAAAACCCTAACATTCAATATTATCTTAGAGGCTCAGAAGACCATCTAAAAAGAACAATAGTCCTAGCATGGAGAGTATCACAAATCAATAACATTAAATGCTACGCAACCCTAATTTGGAGAAACCTAACATATAAATATCATTTTAAAGGCTCAGAAGACCATCTAAAGAATCACGCACTTCACCGAATATGCACCGATTCTAAAGCATGAGAGTATTGGCCAAATTAATGATATTCAATGTTATGCAACCATGTTTTTGAATATAAGGGCTATAAATACACTACATGTAGCTTAGTACAAAAGACAACATGCATATGCCCCACCAATAAGCTAGCTTCCTTCCTCTTCAAAGAAGGAGGCTTAGTTTCAAGCATCTCTTGAGTTGTCATCCTCAAGAGGTAAGCTTGCAGCCGAGAAAGGGAGAAAGAAGAGAGAGAAGAGAGAAAAGAAATAAAAGCAAACTTAAAAAATAAAAGACTTTATTTACAAAAAAAATAAAAACTTACAAAATATCTTCTCCACATTGCTCACCACCATCTTTTCTCTTACAAAACAAGAGGGGTTTATATAGACCCCTCAGTATGAAAATACCAAAATACCTATGGAATTGGCTAAGTTATCGACAATTAAGTAATACACCAAGCTCAGAGGCTGCCAGATTAATTACAAAACACGACGAGGCATCAAATTCCGCTAGGTCGAGGAATTTCGCTAACTAAATAAATCGTGTCTAGCTTAAATGGAAAATTTCTCGCTAAGGTCATAATTCGCTAGTTAGCCAAATTTCGCTAAGCTAGCTGGGGTAAATATCGCGGAGTACTGAACCGTGCTTCTTCGCTTAAGGAAACGTTAGTGAAATTCGAGAGGTCTACGGTAAATTCGCATTTTCGCTAAGGTTGCGAATCTTCGCAGAGTTGCTAAATTCGCATCCTAGCTTAAAATTTCGTGAACTCTAATAAAATCCCTCGCATTGTTGATTCTTCACGCATTGCCTCCGTCTTCAACCGCATTTCGAATTTTCTTTCCATCATTTCTTGGTTTTCTCATTGAATCTGGGCTGGCCGATGGTCGAGACTTGAATTCCAACTTGGCGATTCATCATTCGATTCGAGATTGAACTCCCAAGAGTGTGCAAAGCCTACAAAACAACCAAAAATACCTCCTCTAAATGGCATAAGTGTTACTAAGAAGACTAGAACACTTCAATCGGGTATAACGACAGATTAACGCCAAGAAAAGCACCAAAACCCATCTAACATGTGGTTCAAAATCGCGACTGGGCATTAATCGCTGGCCGTAGAGTAGATGAGCTCACAAAGTGAGCCGCCATTCGCGCTGCGGGCCTCGTTGCGCCCCCGCCGAGCGGCGAGCGTAGCCTAAGTGGCACCGTAAACAGCCGACCGGACTACGAGGCGCCAAGGCGGGCCTGCGGCAAGAGTAGATGAGCTCGCCAAAGTGAGTCATTTGGCTCGCGCTGGTGGCCATGGTGGCTGCTCAAATTCGAAAGTGGTAATGTAGCCCACCGATAAGACTACCGGAAGATGGCCCGGCGCAGTAGACGAACGCCCTCAAAGTGAGAGTTGCTTTGCTCCCCCGCGCCGTGGCCTTGGTGGCGTTTCCAACCGAGTGGCGATGTATCCGTGGACAACAATATCGTGAAAGTGGTGAATGAAAAACAGAATGACCGAGATTTGGGGCAAAACTGAAGAAGGTTAGCTAGACTTTTACGGCGGGAAAGGAATTAAAGCCAACCGTATCGCCGGGCCAAGTCGCTCCATTAAGGTCGACCTTACATCAAAGAAGAATGCGAGTGGAAGGGGAAGAGATAAATATTAGAATACCCTCCGCTTTCCGCAGTTCTTCAAGAAAGAAACACCGCTCACCAAATGTAAATGTCGAAGTATCGGGCGTGCGAAAGTTAATATTCCTCTCTCGATATGATTAAACAAATCTACTACGCAAAATTTAAAGGATTTATAATTAAAAAAGGGTCTCAATGTAACAAAAGGCCTTTTTAATCGAGTGTTAGTGCCATTATAGAGAGCAAGACTCAAAGGAAGTATAAAGATCCAGATGTCCTACGAGATCTCTGGGTGAATATCGAGGCATCACGTGGAGAAAGCAATCGTTGGGACTGGAGCCAGTGTAACTGCTGCCATTCTATGTACAAACAATTGCCTGGGGTGAACCGAAACCCACTTCCATCACACTTTCGCTGCCGATGTGTCTATTAAAATACCAAAAGGAAACTATTGATGGCGTTCTATACAAGTGGACAGATTTTACTATCCAAGAGATTTTTGCTTGTACTCGATATTGCAATCCGGGGCTTGGTAATAGACCCAATCAGTGCCCATCATATTGGGGTGGAGACCATTTTTGCTACTTCAAATGCAATCATCAATTGCCTAATGGAGTCATGCAACTCACATTTGGAAATATGACCTGAACCAATATATTTCATATGGGTAAAAGGCATATGCACTTCTGGAGGAGGATGACTTTAAGAAGTCTCAGATAGATACCATTCTGAAGAACAGTGCTAACCAACAGCAAGTGCAAGATATATTAACTTCGTGAGTTATCCGACGCTTTCAGAGCAACATGAATTTCAAGAAATGAGCTTAGATTGGTACCTGAGAAGAAGAATAGAAACTTGCCTCTATCGACTAAGAATGAACCCAAGGAACCTCACGCCTAGAACTCAAACCCCTCCCCGCCGATTTAAAGTATGCATTTTTTGGAAGTAAATGAGCAAAGGCCTGGGCCAGATTTCTTTTCACGCAACCACCGCACAAGAGCATAATCTCCTCGCACCTTCTCAAAAAAGAATAAGCAAGCATCGGGATGGAAAATGGGACCGAAGGCATAAACCCACCATTTGCACTCATCATATCTATTTAGAAGATGAGGCTAAAGTCAGTAGTGCTTCCAACTGAGGTCAATCCCCATCTACGTGAAGTAGTTCGTTGTATGTGAGGTCTGAAATCGCTCCAAGTCGGTATCATTTATCCCATTTCCGACAAGACATGGGTTAGTCCAACTCAGGTGCTCTAAGAAATCAGGAGTAACAACTGTGAAAAACGAGAAGGGTGAAGAATTGTCTACCCGACTTACAACCGGGCCGAGAGTATAGATTATGGGAAGTGCTAATGATAAGTGACACGAAGACCACTTTCCACGCTGCTCATCGATCAACTTCCTCGGAAAGAGTTTCGACAATTTCTATTGTTGGATGGGTATTCGTGGTACTTTGCATAGGCTGCCCTGTATTAACCCTGTTAATTACTTTTACTTGTCCATTCGCACGCATGCTTATGGGGGAGGACGCTGCTTTGTAACGCCCCACCACTTTTTCGATGTATGCCTGCATGTTCCAGTGACATGGTAGAGCGTATAATGGAGGTATACATGGATGATATCACAAGATATGGGATGATTTTTGAAGAATGCTAACTAATTTGGAAGCCATCTCAGGTGCATAGAGAAGAATTCGTGCTTAATCGAGAATGCTATTTTATGGTAAACCAAGGAATTGTATTTGGGGCACATTATTTCTAGTAGGGGAATTGAAGTTGATAAAGAAAGATCGACATTATTTCCAAATTGCCGCCTCTAATAAATGTGAGAACAATTAGACACTCGTCATGCGGTGCTTTACCGATTTGCTCATTAAAGATTTTTCCAAAATTGCCAAACCTCAGACAAGCTGAGAAGGATGCCAAATTGGGGAGAAAGATTGCCAAAAGAGTTTCTCAAGAACTAAAATCATTTGACTATCGCCCCATTACCGAAAGCACCTAATCGGGCGCTACCATTCGAGAGACGTAGATGCGAGCGATTCATATGAGCAAGATTTCACAAATAAGATGGAAACCTCTATGTGGTGTATTATGCAAGCAAAACCTTGAATGAAGCATGTAGGAATTATACCACTACGTAGAAAGAGTTGTCATGCTGGTGTATGCCTGATAAATTCGAGCATACTGTCAATGACATAATACTTTACGCATCATTCGCTTTGAAATATCTCTAACCAAACAAAAATGCAAAAGCAAGACTCATCCGTTGGGTTCTCACTTACTCGTGGAGTTCAACTTGCAAATAAGAGATAAGAAAGGGGTGGAAATGTGGTAGCGCATCAACTGGGTCAAGGTTAACTATAGCCCACGACACTCACGCCCACCTATTAATGATGGAATTTCCCCGAAGAATCCTTAATGCAGCTGAGAAAGCTCCCCGGTATGCTCACATTGCCAATTTCTCACTACAGAGAAATTCAAACTGAGTGGAAAGGACAGATAGGAATATTTCTTTTGCTAAAATCCATTCTATTATCGGGAAGAGTTTTCCTATTTAAATACTCGTGCGTATCAAATCATCGTGAAATGTGTACCGAGGAGGAACAAAGAAGGAATTTTTAAACCATTGCCATGAGAGTGCTTGTGGTGGTTACTCGCTTCCCGAAAACAGCAATGAAGGTGCTACGCCGCTTCTACCGGGCTCTCCTTATTCAAGGAAGCACACCAAATGTGCCGCGGTATTGCGACAAATGCCAAAGGCTTGAAGTCGCTCAGCCACATATGATGCCTCAACCCAATTTTAGTTGTTGAATTATTCATGTGTGGGGTATCGATTTTATGGGACCCTTTTCCCCTCATATGGTAATATGCACATTTCTCAGCGGGAGTAGACTATGTCTCCAATGGGTCGAAGCAATTCCTCGCAAAACCAATGACAAAGAGTGGAATTAAATTTTGAAAGCCAATATCTTTTTCAGTTCGGGGGTTCAAAACCATTATTAGTGATGGAGGTTTCATTGCGAATAAACTATTTGAAAACCTCACGGCAAATATGGTGTGAACACAAAGTGGCCACCCCTACCATCTCAAAACAAGTGGTCAAGTAGAACTTGCCAACAAAGAGATCAAGACCATTCTACGAAGGTGGTAGCACTAACAGAAAGATTGGTCTATCAAATCGCTTGATTCGCTACGTGGTTGCTGCATCAGCCTTAAAGACAATCCCGGAATGTCCCTTATCGATCGTCTATGGTAAGGCGTGTCACTTCCAAAGGGAGATCGAGTACAAAGCATGGTGGCAATTAAGAAGCTGAATTTTGGATTTAAGTAAAGCCTGAGTCAAGAGGTCTTTGATCTCAATGAATTGAAGAAATACTTAATGATGCCTTTTTGAATTCAAGATTGCAAAGGAAAATCTAAAAGATGGCATGGATCGAATGATAACCAAGAAGGATTTTTGCAGGGAGCATCAAGTTCTTTATATGACTCCAAACTCATCTATTTCCGTGCAAGCTCGTCACGATGGGATGTGTCCATTCATAGTCCAACGTGCATATCCCAACCGCTCAAGATTTAATCAATCCGCATGATAACAAGGTGCTTTAAAGTCAATGGACGTGAGAGTGAAAACCTTATGTGGTGCAGCGTGCCAGCAGTGAAGAAATTTCCCGCCGGATCCCTCCCGAGCCTTGCCAATCCTCACCATACTGGGAGCCGTTAAAGGCAATTGTACATACCGCGTTTTGAGCCCGCATCAGGTAAATGTTTTTCTCTTTCAATCGAACAATCGAATCGCAATCGGGACAATCAATTGCTTCATGTCGAAAATCAATCACCATTCCGTCACTTATACGCTTAGACATATTCCATGCCGGCATAATTTTTCGTCACCAAGTTCCCCGCGATGTGCTGCTCAACTTGAAATTTCTCCTTATGCTAATTCACACACCGTGACCTGTGATTGTTCCAATAAAGGCGAAATCTGCGGTACCTTCTTTCGCTTGCAAAGCCGGCCCAGTATAAGCCGCTACCTAGGATAGTTTTCATTACCAAGACTGCCACCAATGTTGTCTTCCAAAAGGAAAAGAAAAGAAAGCAGTAAAGAAAAAGAAAAGAAAGAAGAAAAAGAAAATAAAGTCGTGAAATTCGCTTTCAAACCCGAGCACCTGGCCCGAGGTATGGCGAAGTTTTGAAATCCGATGCCCCCAAGCCTTAATCGGGTCGAGTCATCGATTTTGCGGTTCGTTACACGGGTGGGATAGGTGAAGTTTAATGACTTGTGGGTGCTTAATTTTCGGCGTCATTCGAGTCCGGATGAAGCCTTTAGAGTTAGTGGTCATGATCCTTCGTCGATGCCCTAAACCTTTAGTGGTCGGGAGTCATCTGCGGACCCTCGTTACACCTGACTTTTACTTAAGTCAATTCTAAGCACGCATCCTACAATATAATGGAAAAAGAAAGAAAGTGTAACTAGCCCTATCTAGGTTGTTCAACAACTTAAGGCCATGTCGCTGCTAGGTCGGGGGAGGTGGCAATTCATGTTTTTATCGCTTAACTGTTACAAGCAAAAAGAACCATTAGACTTGAAGGGAAATTCAAGTCGAGAATTATGGATCCAATATCGACCTCTCGACCGCTCTTGTATGGTTTTGATTCTTTCATATCTACTACAACTTTGATTTCAAATTTCGCTTTAAGGTAATCATATGTGCAACCCTTTGAATCATAACTCGCAAATCACCACACATGCATCTTCCTTTTTTCTTTATTTTCAGACGTTAAGGGACTAGTAAATGCTTTGGTTGGGGTGTGATTAATGCCCAAAAGTGCAATTTCAACCCTATATTAGATAGGTTTTGAGTGCTTTTGCGGCATTAATCATGCTATTTATACCAATTGAAGTGTTCTAGTCTTCTTAGTAACACTTATGCCATTTAGAGGGTATTGGGTCAAGCTACAAAGCTACACTGGGAGTTCAATGTCGAGATAAATGACGAATCATGAAGTTTGAACTCAAGTTCACCATCAATCAGCCCAAGAATCAATGAGAAAACCACAAAATGAAGAAAATGTGATGCGCTGAGACAGGAGGCAATGCAAGAAGGATCAACAATACCGAATTTTCGCTAAGTCAAGGAAGCTTCATAGATTGCTAAAAATTTCGTTAACCTTAGCTTAAAATTTCGCAACCCAGCTTAAAATGCCACCGCTAGACCCATCCCAATTTCGCTAAAGACTGCTCTAGCTTAACCCGATTCGCTATCACAAGAATTTCGCTATTTAGCGAATTCTCGCTACCTACGAATTCTTTCCATCCTTAGCGAAATTTCATGTTTTCGCGAAGTGTAACATCCCGTAAATATACCCTAGCGCGACTTGTTTAGTGGTATATTATGTTAAATGGAAATTTTTTGGGAAATAAAACGAGAGACCTAATTAATTGAGCTGGCGGGTAAAGTGGTAATTTACCACTTGAGAACCCAAAGGTAATAAAGCCAAAGGATGGATGCCAAAAATAGAAATTTAATAAGAGTTATATGCCAATGACATAACCATAAGTTATATGCCATTGGCGGGAAATAGAGAAAAGATGGAATTGAATTTGGAAATGAATTCAAGGGGTTTAAATGCAAAATGAGAAAATTAAAAGTCAAAATGGGTTTTATTTAGAGGGCCAAACATGGCCTTAAGAAATCCATGTTTTAAAGACCAAAATTGGTCTCATTTATGGAGAACCCGTAGAGAGAGAGAGGAAGAGCAAAGAAGAGAAAGAGAAGAGAAGAAGCAGTGGAGGAGCCAAGATCAAGCAAATCCAAGTTCCAAAAAGGTATGGAACTACTAACCTGGTAATGGATCCTTGGTTTTGTTTGTTAATGGTTATTTGTTGTACCTAAATCTAGGGTTTGTTAGATTTCATCCTAACCAAAGATGTATTGGAATTAGGGTTAACAAAACTCTAAATGGCACAAGAAAATGCTGAATCCTCCTCGAGGTTGGATTTACGCTAATTGCAAAGAAAAAGGTTAGAACAAACCCTAATAAATTGTGTGTATTTGGTATGTGTATGGTTAATCCATATTAGAATGGTTTTTGAAGAAATTCATAATGGGTCTTTGAAATAAGAGAAGGATTGAATGATAAATTGAGTAGAAAGAGATCATAAGAGAATTTGAAGTGGTCTTGAAGTATTTATGAGGTATAGAGTTGATTGAGTTGAAATATGGAAAATGTGAGAAACACACATTCTGGGCACTGGAGAGGTTCTACCGGTAGAAGTTAAGAAAAGCCCCACCGGTAGACTTTGATTCGGTCATTTTTGGCCAAGTCCTACCTAGAAGTTAAGTCCTACCGTTAGACTCGTTCGTTTTCTCCTGTTCACCAGTTTTCGCATTCGCCATAACTTCCTCATTTTTATCCGATTTGAGTGTGATTCAAGTGGCTAAGCAAAATAGACTTCAAGGAGAACCAAACTTAAAGAGAAGGAATCTTCAAATTCTGATCCTACTTATCTAAAATTCACCAAATTGCATTGCAGTTAAAATTCCCTGCATCAGTTTTGACATAGAGTAGTCCGGGTTGTTGATCGTATCCTGAGTTTCGGTGTTCGAATTGGGTGATTCCAGTTGGAATAGAACCCTTAGCACCTTAGATTTAAATGAGCACAAAGACCTTGTGTCAAATATAAAGTTAGAACCCCGGAAAATTAGTAATACAACTGTTCTAGCGTAACTGGTAAATCGACTAGTTTGGCATGAAAATGCCATACTTTTTAGTTTGGATGATTCGATTGGATTGATTCCACTTCCTAAGTAAAGTGATCCATAGAGGAATAAGAATATATGAATGAGGTGTGATTCCATTTGACATCATACTTCACAAGAATATGAAGTGCCATATGTAATAGGCATGAAACAAGGAAATGTAGAAAATGAAATGTATAGAGGTGTTCCATGAACATGAAAATGATTATGGAAATGAAATGAAAATGAAATGAAACATGAACGTGAACATGAAAGACAATAAGTCATGAACACATAATTTGGTTGAGTGGATATATGATTATTATCACATATAACCGTAAAAATGATAACAAATGATAGTAGTATACGTGGAATGGGCATACGTAAATGAATTTATGAAATGAATGTACATGAATGAATATGAATGAGTATGAATGAGTAATTTATGAATAAGTATACATGAATGAGTATACGCCAATGAATTTATGACTGAGTGTATGAATGAGTATATCGAACGAACACGTGAATGAGCATTTATGAATGAGTATACGCGGAATGAATATGTAAATGAGCATATGAATACAAGATAGATTATGCGTGATATCTTTGAAAAGATAATACGAAAGTGATATTAGAATTGAAATGTGATTATGATCGGTTATGAATGCTAATTGTGAAATATATATATGTATATATGTATTGATTTGAATGATCATATTCAAATGTTCGCTACATCGATGCATGTGTGCATGTATTCGACGATAAGCCGAAATTATCGCATAAAAGTAAATTGATTTGAAATGTATCATTGAATGACCGACATGACGGATTCAAATTAAATCAATTCGCCAGAAGGTAATCGTGATTTGTTCAATGCCGAAATCACATCAAGCACGAATGACACAGACAGATTCACCAACCGAATATGTCGTGAATGCCTAATTTCATAGCCATATGTGAGACTCGCACAATTGAATGCGAAATCACATTGCTAATGAATGACGCATGACGTGATTCACCAATCACCGTCGTGAATGTCGACTTCATAGCCATATGTATATCTGCACACCAACGCAAATCACATTACTAATGAACGACGCATGCGACGTGATTCACCAACTAAATCGCCGTGAATGTCTAATTTCTACAGCCATATGTGAGACTAAGAATAATTGAATGCGAAATCACATTGCTAATGAATGACGCACGTGACGATCTTCACCAACCGAACTGGCCGTGAATGTCGACTCTATAGTCATATGTGAGACTATCAATGTGAAATCACATTACTACCAATGACAAACAAAGGTGATTCACCAACTCGACCAAGCCGATGTCGACCATAGCTATACGGAATCACAAACCGAAAAGTGGAAAACGATGGTATTAAAAGTGTATTTGTATATATCTTACATTGCCACTATAGTAAAAAGGCATCATTTAGTAAATGCGGCGCTATGTGAATGTTACGTGTTTCTAATTGTAAATGGTCGCTGGATTGCCCGGCGGGAAGTGTTTTTTGCTTAATTAAGAGGTCAAAAATAGAATAACATAAACAACATGTTTTGAAAGATAATTGAAAATGTTCAGTAAACCGTCTGCCGATCCGCTGGTCAGCTCGGGATTCGGTCGCGACACTTTTGAAAACGGAATTTTAATAAGACAAAATAAATGTTTTGATTGAAAACGTTGAAGTAAACCGAAGCCCAGCTGATCCGCCAACCGGTCAAGTAGGATTCGTCACACACCTTGAAAATAAAATTAAATATAACTAAACAAAAATGTTTTTAACGCATCCCGCATCGGCGAAACGAATTTCTAACTGAGTTGATTAATGGTCACCGCGGGATAATGGTAAGAGTCTAATACGATGGGTATTAGTTTGATTTGACCCCGTAGTTACTTAATATGACTCTGATATGGTTCGATTTGCCATTGTATATGAATACGTTGTTTGAATATGATAGGATATGATATGCCATACATGTAGTAGACATGAGTTACAACTCAGAAAAGACTTGACACAGGAAGGATATGAACAAGAAAATGATAAGGAATCTCGAAGTTAATAAAATCTACAAGTATAATATGAGATGAGTTAGAAGTCAAATAAGAATAGACATCAAGTATTTGCATAAGTAAAAGTAAATGTAAAAAGACAAAGGACAACGATTATTATTATTTATTGTCTATATGTTCACTAAGTTTGAAGCTTAGCACGTGTTCAATCCGTAGGTAATCAAGAGAGATAAAGAGGATGTGACATTCTAATACCACTGAAGATTTGCACATCTCAGAGATGTGCTCACCAAGATCGTTCGCGATCTCCGATGTTTGTATTAGATATGTATATATATGTGTATTTGTACAAGAAATGGGGACTTAGTAAATGTGAATAAATTTTAATGGATACCACTTTAGTTCATTTTTAATTGTAAATGATTGTTGGTTATAAAAATAAGGAGTCCCAAAGATATGGCTCGCGACCAAACCCGTCGGATCACCACCTGGCCCGACCGAATCGGACGCGATACCTAGAATCGCTGATTTCGCCAATTACGAAATTCTTCGCACTTCTAGCGAATTTCATGCCTCGCCATGCTTTGTACTAATGCCAAACCGCCTCCAAACTTGGTGTATTACTCAATTGTCCAATAACTTAGCCAATTTCTAGGTTTCGGGTATTTTCATACCTCGAGGAGGCCTATATAAGCCCCTCTTGTTTTGTGTAAGAAAGGAGAACACCAGAACAATTGGGAGAAGACATTTTTTTGTAGTTTTTATTTTTGTAAATAAAGTCTTTTATTTTTAAGTTTTGCTTTTATTTCTTTTCTCTTTCTCTCTTTCTTTCTCCCTTCTACCAAGCCAAACACACCTCTGAGGATGACAACTCAAGATGTTCAAGGTTTCTCCTTTCTTTTGAAGAGGAAGCGAAGCTAGCTTCAGCAAGGCATATACATGTCGGGCCCTCTTGTATTAAAAGTTACTGCAGTGTATTTATGGCTCTTATTCTCAAACTTAGTCGCATAACATGGGATGTTATTGATTCGCCAATACTCTCCATGCTTTAGGACTCGTTGTTCTTTAGATGGTTTTTACGAGCCTCCGAGATAATATTTACATGTTAGGTTCTTCAAATTAGGTTAAATAACATTTATCAAGTATTATTTTGGCCAATACTTCCATGCTTTAGATGCGCGGTTTCGGTGAGATGCACTGTTCTTAGATGGCCTTTACGCAGCCTTTTGAAATGATAATTTAATGTTGGGGTTTTAAACTAAAAGGGGCCATAATCAGATAAGCAATGCTTGACTCAAATAGAGATCTTCTGTATGGGTGAGGTTTGCTAGTTAAATATAGATCCTAAGTTATGCCATGGACTATATGCCGTATGTCATAACGCGAGGATAAACCGAGGACACTTGCTTGCCCTAATCCTGCCAAGTTAGCACCTAATTCTTCAAAGTTTCACACTTTAACTTTCGCTTACAAGCCGCTTTTCAACTTCATTCCCACCGCTTTTGAAACCCAAATCCAAAGAGTCCAAATAGAAAGCCTTAATTCTCTCATAAGACCGATGATAAAAACTATTTTTAAAGATGAAACCCATCCTCAGAAATGTTCGACCCTCAGACCAATTATATCAAGAAGAGTTTCACTACTATAGTAGTAGAACCAGTGTATATAAATTTTGTTGATTTACCACCATCGCGGGCATCGAATCAACGACCGACCCGAGGCAAATGGTATCGGGCGCATGATGAGCTTGTCAAAGTGAGTCGCTTGCCCGGGCGCTGCGGGTCTTGGGGCGGCGCGAACCCGAAAGCGCGATGTAGAGCCGGGCAATGTACCGAAATGACCGGGACTTTAAGGCCGCGGGCTCAGGTACGTGATAAACTGGCCGCGCGACGCCAGGCCCCCGGCGCCGCCTCGTACGTCTCTACTGGAGTGGCTGCGTAGCCGAGCCGGCAATGTGTACCGAAAGATCCGACCGAGGCAACGCCGCAGTAAAGCAGATGAGCTCGCGCCGAGCGAGCTACCTGGCCAAGGATGTGGTCGGGTGGCTGCCCACCGCTGGCGATCTGTGCCGAAAGGGCAATGTAGCCCGAGATGATCTCGACCGAGGCGCCACCGTAGAGTAGACGAGCTCGCCAAAGTGAGCCGCCGCTTCGCGCCGCGCTCGTGGCTTTCCGAAATGAAAAAGGCGTGAAAGGTGAAAGGGCAATGTAGCCGAAGCCGACCGACCGGGCCGAGGCGTACAGGTTCGCGGCAGGTGATGAGCTCATCAAAGTGAGTCGTTTCGCGCCAACACAGGGCCAAGGGCGGCGTTTAGCCAGCCGCGACGTAGCCAAGTTGTAAAGTAAATTGAGCCGATATGACTAATAAGGCGCTGCGGGTCTGCGGGCGCAGTAGATGAGTCGGCCAAAGTGAGTCGCTGCTCCTAAATACCGTGGCCATGGTGGCGCGACGAGCGCGATGTAGCCAAGTTGTAAAGGTACCGAAATGATCCGACTAATACAACGCTGGCCGTGCGTGAGCAGACGAGCCCTCAAAGTGAGTCGCTTAGCCCCCGCGCTTCGCCCCGCGGGCGCTCCGTACCAGCCGAGTCAGAGTCGAGTGGCAATATAGCCCGATCGATCCGACTCTCGGCGGCGCGTTGCAGTAGATGAGCTCGCTTCGAGCGAAGCACGGCCGCGATGCGGGTTTGCGGGCGTTTCACCGCGGGCGATGTACCGAGTGCGGCACCGTAGGCGCCCGAGATGATTCACTGCGCGCTGGGCTCGTGGTAGGATGAGCTCTTCGCCAAAGTGAGTCGCTGCTCTCGGCGTCAGCGCGTTCGTGGCTTTCTGTGCCTAAGCGGTTATAGCAAGAGCGGCACAAACAGCCGACCGACCGCTGGAGGCAAGCATGGCCGTGCGTAGCATGAGGTCGCCAAAGTGAGTCGCTGCTCGGCGTCGCGGGCCATGGTGGCGTTTAGCCGGCGGCGATGCAGCCGTTGTAAAGCAACAGCCGACGACTAATAAGGCAAAATATGGCCGCGGCAGCAGACGAGCTCCTCAAAGTAGCCGTCTTCATCGGCGCCGCTCGGGTGGAGTTCCACCGAGCGGAGATATAGCCGAGCGGTAATATAGCATGAGCCGATTTACAACCGGCGCCATGGGTTCGCGGTGTAGTAGATGAACTCTCAAAGCGAAGCCGCTGTTTCATACAGGGTTCGTATGCTCAACCATCGTACGTAAATGGTTGCACGTGAATGAGATGATCCGACCGGAGGCGCCAGGTTCGTGGAGCAAGAGGAGCTCGCTGGGCGCGGGTCATTGCCATCGGGCGCCGCGGGCTCGCGGCGCTCCGTACCGAAAGTGCGGCGATAGCGCCGCAATGTACCTTGTTGATCCGACATCAAGCAATGCGGTCAGGCAGAGTAGATGAGCTCAAAGTGAGCCACTTGACTCGCTCAGGGCCTTAGTGGCGCCCGTACCGGTGCATCGATGTAGCCGAGCGTGTAGCCTGTTCGATCTTACTCTCGCGCATGGCTCGCGCGCAGTAGATGAGCTCATCAAAGTGAGTCATTGCCTACGGCGCCAGGGTTTCGTATGCCTACCGAGTGGCGATGTAGCCGAGCGGTAATAGCTCGGTACGACCGACTCCGAGGCAACACAAGGGTCTGCAGAGCAGACGAACTTGTCAGCGAGTCGTTGCTCGCAACAAGGGGCTCAGGGCGCTCCGTACCGAGTGGCGATAGCCGAAAGTGCCAATGTAGCCGAGTCGATCTCGACTCGAGGCGCCGCGGGTTCAGGTACGCGATGAGCTCGGCCAAAGTGAGCCGGTGGCTCCCGCGCGGCGGCTCATGGCGCTCCGCACCGAAGCGGCGGCAACCGAAAGTGGCAAATGTGAGTCTCGAGCCGATCCGATTCCCCGAGGCAACAGGGTCGCCAGATAGTGCACGAGCTCATCAAAGTGAGCCGCCGCCTCGCCACCGTGGCCTTGGTGGCGCTTCAAATTGAGCGGCGAAGCGTAGCAAAGGTGGAAATGTAGCTTGAGTCGACCGACGATGAGGCGCTGCGGTTCAGGCAGAGGAAGATGAGCTCGCCAGCGAGTCGCCGCTCCTGGGCCGGCTGCGGGCCATGGTCGCGTTCCAACATAGTGGCGATGTAGCCTAGTGGTAATGTAGCCTGAGCTGATCTGACTACTAAGGCAGAGTGGTTCAGGCAGAGCAGATGAGCTCCTCAAAGTGAGTCAAGCTGCCTCGGCGTACCGTGGCCATAATAAGGCTCCACCCGAAAGGGCGATGTAGGCCGAGCGTAATACCTGAACCGATCCGACCACTCGTGTAGCGGGCTTGTGCGCAGTAGATGAGCTTCCTCAAAGTGAGTCGCCGCCTCGGCGTCGCTCGCGGCGTTCCACCGAAAGGGCGATGTAGCCGAGCGGCATGTAGCCCGAGCTAACTGACCCGAGGCGCCAGGTCGGCAGAGTAGATGAGCTTTGTCAAAGTGAGTCGCTGCTCTCGCGCCGCGGGTCTTTGCATGCTTTCTTACCGAAGGGTGATGTAGGTGAGCGGGTAATGTACCGAAATGCTCGACTCTTACAAACGGGCCTGCAAAGTGTATAAGCTCGTCAAAGTGAGTCGTTGCCCCGGGCGCCGCTCGGGCTGCTCCAAATTGAGTGGCTATGTACCGAGCGGCACGTGTACCGAGTCGATCCGACTCGAGGCGGGGCCATGGCTGCCAGCAGATGAGCTCGCCGAGTGAGCCACTCCTGGCTTTGCGATGTGGCCGTATGCATGCTCCGCACCCGCGTTGGCGATCTAGCCGAGCGGCAATGAACCGAGATGATCCGACTCCGAGGCAATAACCGGCAGCATGAGCTCACAAGTGAGCCGCTTGGCTTCTAGCCGCCAGGCTCGTGGCTTTCCAATTGAGCGGCTATGCAGAGAGCGGCAACGAGCCCGAGTCGATCCGACCGCCGAGGCGCCAAGGGTCATGGGCAGAAGAGACGAGCCATCAAAGCGAAGTCAAGCCACGCCACTGCGGGCTATGGTGGCTAGCGAGTGGCGATGTAGCCAAGTTGTAAAGTAGCCTCCGTTTATCCGACCACAGGCGCAACAGGGCTCGTGCGGCAGGATGAGCCTCAAGTGAGCCGCTGGGCCCCGCGTCGCTGGCCATGCTCCGGGCCGAAGCATGTCAGAGCCGAGTGTCAATAGCCCGAGTTGATTTGACTCCCGAGGCGCCAGGATAGTGGCAGATGAGCTCACGAGTGAGCTACTCCGCTCTCGGGCGATGTGGTCGTGGTGCATTCCACCAAACCGGGCAATGTAGCCGAGGCACGTGAACAGACGATCTAATTCTCGAGGCGCCTCACCGTAGATGAGCTCAGAAAAAGTGAGCTACTTGGCTCGGGCGCGGCCTTGGTGGCTTTCAAATGAAAGTGGCTATGCGTAGCAGTGGCAATGCACCGAAATGATCCGACGCCGAGGCAATATGGGCTCAGGCGCAGTAGATTTAGCTCGCCAAAGCGAGCCGCCGGTTTCGCGCTCGTGGCTATGGTGGCTTAAATGAAAGTGGCGATGTAGCCAAGCAAAGAAGCCCGAGCCGATCCGGACGGCCAAGGCGCAGTGGCTCGTGCATAGTAGATGAGCTCCTCAAAGTGAGCCGCCGTTACTCACGTGCCTTCAAATGAGTTCCACGAGCGAGATATGCAATGAAGTAATATACCGAAATGATTTATAAACCGGCAATATGGCCGTGCGTAGCAGATGAACCTCAAAGTGAGTCATGGTTTCGGCGTTGCGGGCTTTCGTGGCGTTCCAACCCCATCGCAATGTAGCCGAGTGGTAATGTACCGAGATGATCCGGACCCGAAGCGCTGCGGGCCTCGTGAGGGAAGATGAGCTCGCCAGCGGGTCACGGCTCTCGCGCCGTGGCCTTGGAGGCGCTCCACCGAAAGCGGCGATGTAAATAAGGTGGGCAATGTAGCCTATCGATCCGGACTACTTGCCACGCGGGTCTCCAGGCAGCAGATGAGCTCAGCGAGCCACTGACTTCGGGCGCCCGTGGCTCCAACGCGCCCACCAGCATCGATAGCCGAAAGTGGTACCGTAGCCTAAGCCGATCATACCTTGAAGCAAGATGGCCTGCGGCAGAGTAGATGAGCCATCAAAGCGGAGTCGCTTCGCTCACGGCGCGGCCTCAGATGCTCGTACCGAAAGTGGCGATGTAAATGAGTGGCAATGTGTACTGAAATGATCCGGATTCTCGAGGCAAATGCGGTCGCGTAGAGTAGATGAACTTG
>JAEQBH010009354.1:0-69261 GCA_016808115.1 Tetrastigma voinierianum | reverse complement strand
TTATTACCATTAACAATATTATTTTATTTTTTCTAGAATGGACTCTAGGAGAGAGAAATCTCCTATGAAAAAGCCTTCTTCAAACCCTAGTTCTTAAATTGCTTTGCTTAGGAGAGCTACGAGAAGAAAGCGAATGAACCAAAGAATAATAATATATGTATATATATATATATATATATATATATATATATATATATATATATATATATATATATATATATATATATATATATATATATATATATACTATATATATATATATATATATATTTATTTATTTACATTTATTTATCTTTCTATTTATACCTAGGGTTTTCCATAATAAATTACCAATATACCCTTCATTAAAAAATTACTTATTTGCCTTCTTAAAAAATATGGGGTATCACATCCTTCCCCTGAACAAAAGTTTAGTCCTCTAAACTTGTGATGCCCAATTAAATTAAAAGTTGACAACATTGTGCGACACCCTGGCCAAGATATCAGTGCCGGGTATCACACTCACATGTCTCATAATCGAGACCCATTTATGTATAATTACTTTCTTACAAATAACCTATTTCTTATAATATTTCAC
The DNA here is from genome assembly GCA_016808115.1 of Tetrastigma voinierianum. Classification (NCBI taxonomy): domain Eukaryota; kingdom Viridiplantae; phylum Streptophyta; class Magnoliopsida; order Vitales; family Vitaceae; genus Tetrastigma; species Tetrastigma voinierianum. Next base: position 68,684 of record JAEQBH010009354.1, on the reverse strand, counting down.
AAGAGTTTGATGTCTGACTCTTATACACTTTTACATGCCAAAAATATATTAAAACTAGATTATTTTAATATATTTTAAAAAATAACTTCTCAAGGCCTGGCAGGCCTTCTTCGTACTCATGGCCTCAAAGGAATATGCATCTTCTCGTGCTTTTCAAGGGGGTCCCACAGCGGGGTGGCCAGCCAGTAGTGATAATCTCCTACAGGTTACTCCCTAAGTACCCGTCATTGATCAAACCAACCCATACATCCAATTGAAAATGTCTACATGAAGATGTCATATGTCATGCATGGAATATCTTTCTGCCCACATCTCGAGTCACTCACCAACTCCCATATGCTATGCCAAAGTGTGACAACCTTCCTTGCTAGTACCAATGACACACAATATATCGAACCCTTCTTAGGCTCCCACCGGTACCTTGCAAGTGCCAATGGTATACTAATCGAGTCAATCCGACTCTATCACAAAACTTCGAAGTCTATCGTATTGTCGTCGTGTCTTATTTGAACGATTTGGCTCATGACTGCGGGGCTCTTACACCCATACAAAATTTTTGGCTCTTATTTGAGGTCTCTTATACCCATACAAAATTTTGGATCACCACGGTTGCAAAGTTCCAAGCTTTTCACACGGGAGGTCGCGACCCCCTTCTTGCTCCGCCCAACACACAGTAATTTATTTTCATTTGTTTTATTCATTTTTTTACCACCGTGAGTCTCAATTGGACGCTGTTCGTTTTGAGCTCACACACATTCGCCAAGAATGGTGAATTAACTATTTCTATGCACCTACACCCGACTCGACGCGATGATACTGTGCATATGCAATGCTAATGTCACTGCAATTTCTCATGTTACATGTATGATGCACACTACATGAATCATTCTCATAAGTTGTACTTCATATCAACTACCATGCAAACCAAGCATATAAGTTCCATATATTTCATGCATTGCACATACACATATATCATATCAAGCATAATTAGCATCCATCAATCCATGACTAAACAAATGATGTCACACAACCTTCCTTAAGCTAACTCATGAAAATTCCTACCTAATACAATAGCCTACAACATGCCGCTAAATATGGTCATGTCAAGCAGATCTATTCACATCAACACAACCAAGCAACCTGCACACCTGGTGCAAATCATAGATTTCATCAAGGTCATGATTACCCACTGTCCTTCACAGGCACATGGATGAAATCTTGACTCAATGGGATTTCCATAGAGTCCAAGAACACCCAGGAGTTCGGGGACAGAGAGAGAGAGAAGTTATAGCTGTAGAGAAGTTGGAGGTCACACATGAATAACCAGCCCTAATGAGCTAGCATCCCTGGAAAAACATATAATTCAACCCAGGTTATGTTCACCTCTTGTCCTCCACAGGGAATATGGATGCAATATTGACTCAATGGGCTTTCCATAGAGTCCAAGAACACCCAAAACGGAGTTCGGACGAGGAAGTTATGGTCGTCCGAAGTTGGAGGTCACACATGAATAGCTAGCCCTAGCCGAACAGCCCTAGTCGTTCAATAGCCCTAGAAAAACATAGATTTCAGCAGGTTGTGTTCACCCACTATCCTCCATAGGCATATGGATAGAATCTTGACTCAATGGACTTTCCATAGAGTCTAAGAACACCCAAAACGAAGTTCGGACGAAGAAGTTATGGTCATTCGAAGTTGGAGGCCTCACATGAACCCAGCCTAACCGGCCCAGCCTAACCCATTGCTTGACATAGCAGGCTAGCCAGGCTGACCCTAGACGGTAGCCGGTTGACCTAGCTGGTAGTCGGTTGGCCTTAGTAGATGGTTGGCTGTACTAGCCAGATTCCGGCTGGCCACTGGCCGATGGTCCGGTACGACCTAGTCGATGATCGGTTGGCCCCAGTGGAGTTGTCGGCAGCCTGTGCGTGGCCGGCCCGACCTAATCCTTCTTGGTGACCTAGCCGGATAGCCCTTCTTATACTTTCGGAGATGACGGACCATAGCTTGGAGCTCTGAGAGGTACGATTTGGGAAATTGAAAAGCCTAACATCAAGTTCACTGATGTGGCTACAATTTACTTGAAGGACACACTACCAAATTCACTTTATTTCCCTCCCAAAAACTAGTCCTAAAGTCCGGCTAATGCGTATGATCAAAATAGGGTAACTTCCCATGGTTCAAAAATGCAACTGACATTCCCCTTTGAGTAGAAACACCACCACCTGACCCTCGGGTAAGTAACCAAAGTAGGAAGACCTACCATGGGTTGTTGAAACTCCGTTCCGATCTCTACTTGAAGCTCTTGGCGGGAAGCACTTTTTCTTCTTGATCCGTAGGGAAACGCCCGGTCGTGTAGGAAACCCTAGAGAGAAGGTGGAGCTTCTCTCTCTAAGCTTTCTCCCCTTTTCTCTTTCTCCTTTTCTTCCTCTCTCCCTCCCGAATTGTTTGGTCTGAAGTCAAGTATGGAGAGTACTTTTTGGCCACATGTCAATGCCACAGATTGGCTCGGCCAGATTACCTTATCACCTTATCCATCTACCTAGGATTTATCTCCAATCATGTGTTGCCACATATCCCTTATAGGTCCCCACTTGAATCTTTGTTTGAATTAACTTTACATTTGACCGCATTAGCCGCGATTAATGACCACTACGTGCGAAGTACCTTGTCTTACCCTACGTACCTCGAAAAACTTGAAATTCCTAAGCGTCTCGAGAATTAGACATGGTAGCTAGATTTCGCGAGACAATTTCAACGGTGAAGTGGTTTCATCATCAATATCTAAAAAAATTTCGGATTTTCGGTAGAAATTCTTGTTTACCATTTCTTATAAAAATTAAATTTTATCGGTTTTACATTCTTTATTAAAAATTTAGATCCGAAATTTCATGCACATTCATATCACTTTCGCATGCATATGCAATGTGCACTATCTATCATGCAAACTAGTCATTTAATTTACCTAACGACTAGATTGCGTATATCGTCCCTAAGCGAAGGATGAATTGGCTGCATCGTGTCTCCGCACTCCCACGTTGCCTCCTCCGCTGCGGTGTTGCCATGAAACACTTTCACTAGCCTCGAGTCTTGTGTCATGAAACACGATCCGGCCATGATGCCTGGTCCCTCCTCGAAGGTCCCATACGTGTCCTTGATAATATCTCCCAATCCTTGCATGAGCTGAATGCGGGTATGCTTCGAGCATGGAGACATGGAACACCTCATGAACACCTGATATACTAGGAGGTAATGCCAACCGGTGCGCTACTGTGCCCACCCTCACAGTATCTTAGGGCTCGGTGAACCTCGACCGCTTTCAGAAACTAGCAGAGACGACCACTCCTCTCTTAGGCATCACCTTAAAGAGACGTGATCACCCACCTCAGGCTCCCAGAGGTCGGCCTTTGTTAACGATATCTCTTACGCCGCGACTCGAGGCGGTGAAGAGGCATTGCAGTATCCAAACTCACCTTCTCCGAGGTGTCTCTAATAAGATCCGGACTAGTGATGGAGCTCTCTCCCACCTCTGTCTAGCAAATAGGTGATCGACATGGCCTCCCATACAAAGCCTCATAGGGTGCCATCTGTATACTCGCTTGATAACTATTGTTGTAGGCGAATTCCACTAAGGGCAAGTGCTCCTCCCATTTACCCACATGATCCGGGACACAATACTTTCGCGACATGTCCTCTAAAACATCTGTGTGGTCCTCTCATTGACCATCTGTACGAGGATGAAATCACGGTCACTCATATTCATTTATGTCCCCCATGGCCTTAAGACTCTTCCAAAAAGTGTCACTGATAAATCTGCTGGGATCTATATGAAGGCACACTATGGACACTAGCACTCCATGTGGCGGGACAATCTCTACAGGATATAGCCCAGTAAATTCCTCCGGTGTGAAGAGGTCAGTGGCACGGCTGAAAATGTGCCGACTTGATCATGGTCCTGATCACCCATACGCATCATCTCTCAGCGGTGTCCATGGAAAGTGGGTCTGAAATCCATCGTGACACATGCTTCCACTTCCACTCGGCCACCTCAGTGGCTGGAGTAGCCACCTTTGCTTCGGTGCTTAGCGCACTTGCGTGAGGCGTCGTCGAACACAAAGTCCCCGACTATGTCTCTTCATTCCACTCAGGTTATCTTGGCGGCGAGAAAATCCCGCGACCATCGCTTGGGCACCACATGGATCCCGCGACAAAGTGAGGAGGCGGTGGGCTCTAAGGATCTCCTGCCGGTTGTCAGAGCGAGGAACCCTTGCCTGTCCTCTATATATCGAAGACACCATGAACCACTACGTCACCATCTGAAGCTACCATATGTGTGGATGATCCAACCTTTGTCACATGTACTGTGGCGGAGTCCACGCGATGGATACTATCTGCTGCAACGTCACGCTAGGGCTTTTATCACTACGCTCAACCAGGGAGCGGCCGGTAGCCTACCAAGCTCCCAAAGTTCAGAGCTTGCTCGTAGCTATGCGTAGTCCAATTGCCAGCGATCTTGAACATGCCAGCGCTTTCCGAGGAAGGCCCATATTGTGATTCTCCGACTTCGACGCCCTAGGACTTTATCCTGCAATAGGGACTGACGTAGCTACCAAACTCCCCCAAAGTTCCCACTGAGCTTGCTGTTATGCATGGTCCCAGGTGCGATCTTGAGCATCTTGCCCTCCAGGGGCTATGTTGGCCAATTCTCCACGTGACTTTCGGTAGGTGCATCGACCACCACATTTGCCTTACTAGGGTGTAATGCAAAGTGAAGTCATAATCCTCCCCAGAACTCCATCCACACAGTTGCGCCTCATATTGGGGATCCCGTGGGTGAAGAATGTGCTACTCCGAGACTTTTGTGGTCACAAAAATATATAATTTGTTTAGTATAGGTAGTGGCCTTGAAAATCTTCAAGGCAAGACCAGGCGTGACTCCATGTTGTGTGGTGGGGTCCGCTCATGATTCAGCTTTAACAACGGGGCAATAAGCTACTACCCTCTCGATTTTTGTCAGTAAATCATGTCTAGGCCTTCGGGTGTCATAATCTGTTTGTGTACCTTTGCTTAGGAACTATCGAGGAATAGGGGTGGGTAAGCCTCCTCTTCAATTCTTGGAATGCCTTCTCTTCAGGTCTGTTCCGCCGAACTTGACACTCCTTAGATTGAGTCTAGTCATAGGTCTTCCTTCTAGTGGGAGAAATCCTCGATGAACTCTATGGTACCACAACATTCAGCTGCGAATCTGAAGATTGACTTTGGCCTCTCCCAACTCATCACGACCTCAACCTTCTCGGGGTCCTAAAGGCATGGAAGCGGAGCACCGCGTGCCCTCGAGTCTACCTCGATGGCGAAACTGCGCTTGCGAACTTGGCGTATAGGCGATAGCCTCTCAGGCTGAGCGACCCTCGAATGACCCTCATTTTCTCTCAGGCTGGAGTAGATCAAAATGTCATGTGACCAGTTTAGATAGGGTTGGAACACCACATGCATGAGATCCATGAATCTTTGTAGGCAAATTTGTCAATCAGAAGAGCATCATCATTGAACCTAAAGTGCCCATACACGTCACGAGAGCGTTGTCTTAGGGATGTCGATCTCCCCAACTCTAATTGATGATATCCACGAACATATCTTAGAGTAGACTCATTGCCCTCTCAAGCGATCGAGCAGTCATATTGATTCTGGCGGTAGGATATGAATTGCTTGTTAACCTATTCATTTGTCGATAATCAAGTACAATCGAAGGGTCTTGTCTTTCTTCTTCGCAGCTGAAGCCAGAGCGCCCCATAGTGAAGTGCTCAGTCTAATAAATCCTTTGTCGCATCACTTGTATGTGGACCTTAGTTCTGACTCAATTGGTGCCATCCACAATGGATGGGCAGCACATGAAGTGTAACTCAATACAGTCTATCCCTGCGTGGAGGCAATCCGTGCTTCGTCAGGAAGCGTCCTCATACTCGCGGGACTACGTGAGGGGAGATCAGAATCATCTCACCTGCGTGCCTCGAGAGTAAGGCTGCTAGCCCCAACCTTATGTTGCTCTGTGCATCTGAAATTGTACGATGCAGAGTAGCCATGCGTGCGTCCCCACGAAACATAACAGTCACGGTCCGGTGTGTGGCGTAACCCTCTTCGCTCCTGATCGATGGCGACTGGTATGTCGTCAACAGTCCATCGAGGATGACGTCGAACTCACGACATGTCATGACCGCCCGGTCCATTGTGAGTAGATCCATAGATCTCTAACTCGCAACTTAGGCATAATGAATCCTGTGACCACTAGTCGCAGGGAGAACTCACATATAGGCGCATACAGGTCACCAAACCTCGAAGCCCGACCTCTTGCATACATGATGTGTGAATGAATCTGCGATGCACGAATCAAAAATACGCCTTACATAGGAGAGATAACAAAAAAGCATTACCTGACATGGTATTACGATCTACTGGCTCATTCGATGGTGTGATACGCGTAGACACGCCATGAACCATGATCATCCGAGCTATGGATGCTGTCCTGGCTCTTATTTTCCACTGGCCTCTTTGTCATGTTTGTGCGGCGGAAAGGTGCTCGTCTGACACCACAGGGCGATACTAAATTCCTCTCCGACCCATACTAGAGGGGTGGAGGGAATAAACTATGTCGTCCGCGCATCCCAGCTGATATTTGGGGAATGCTCTGTCTTGAAACCACAGGATCCTTGCCTCTAAGAGCGATCGCTTCATATGTCTAGGCTAATGCGAAATAACAAAGCGAATCTATCAGCGGCGGGAGCCACAGCGACCTTGGCCTTGTGGCGTGGCTCACGAAAACCCTCATGGACTGAAGCCTTTGGCTAACACCGACTAGAAGATTGAAATACTCTTCCTCTTTGCGACGCACGCGTCTCGGATACTTTCAGTGTTAATCCTCTATCTCACTCCTCTATGGTCTGCCCGAGTGCGCCATGAGTCCGTGTGTCTTGTAGGAGGAGTCCCATGATCTTGCCGGGATGGACAGCCGGTCAATTTTGTAAATTTCCTCACCTTGGCCATATCTAACAATGCGTAGTCATCGAAAAGCGGATAACTGTGAACTTAGTCACGTGCTCTATCCTTTGTCATCGTTCCTGCTTGACTCTAGGAACTCAGGGCCTTTGTGTCTCTAGCATTTCTTGGGAAAATACTTGCCCATGAAGAGCTCATGGAACTCTGCCCAAGTCATTGCCTTTAAGTCCTTAGAGGTCTTAACCCAGTCCCACCACACTTGGGACTCACCCTCTAGTTGGAATGCAACTAGTCTGATCTTGGTCGCATCGGAGGTGATCTCCATGGCCTCTAATATCTTCTCGATCTGCCGGAATCAATGGTGCGCCTACGCCAGTCCACTCCCTATGAATATCGGAGGGGATGATGTGACTTAAACCTCTGGAGGTTACTTAGACCTCCACGACCTCACAAATTCACTAGTTGTGGCACGCAATACGATTGCTCATGGCCTCGTAAAACCTGCGATCAAAACGGTGGTGCTGACTAGCACCTTGTGGACCTACGTCTCGCCCTCGGCGCCATATACACATGTTAGCGACAATAGGATTATTTAAATTTATATCTCGTCTACTACATGATGAGTTTTGGCGCCACCATAATAGAGAACAGTCATCATGAAATTATTGGTTTCATCATACTTTTCTGTGAGGTGCTAATGGCCCGACCCTTCTGGCGAAAAAATTTCAATTCAAATTTTGAAATTTTCATGTTCGTGTGTTTTCCCGAACCACTTAAGGTTATGTTTTCTAACCGGTGTTCCATATACTATTTCTGTGTACATATATTTCCTTACAATTCAAGCACATATCCGCACATATCAATTAAATCAAAGTTACTACAATGATGCATGATCTAAACGAGTGTTACGTCAGTCTAGGTATTCGACATTGCCTAAGCTACTCATACCAAGTATGGCAACCCCAATTAGGGGTCGGTTGACAAGTGACTCCTTGGCTGTAGATATTGGGTGCGATATCACACTCACATGTCATATATTGAGACCCATTTAAATATAATTTTCTTACAAATAACGATTTCTTATAATATTTCACAAGAGTTTGATGTACAACTCTTATACACACTTTTACATGCCAAATATATTAAAACTAGATTATTCTAATATATTTTAAGAAGAAGAAGGAAAATGCTTTCTCAGTTTTCAAACAGGCGCCTTGTCTTCGCGGCGCTCCAAGGGTGCAGATGTCTTCTTGTGTACCGAAGGGGATCCCACGACGCGGGGTGAGCAAAGCCCAGTAGTGATAATCTCCTATAAGGGTTACTCCACACCTAAGTGCTCATGCAGTGATCAAACCAACCAATACACATCCAAGTGAAAATGTTTACATGAAAGTCATATGTCATGCATGGAATGTCTTTCTACCCACATCCCGAGTCACTCATGTCGACTCCCCACACGTACATGCCAAGTGTGACAGCAAATCCCATGATAGTATAATATTTTGTATATCGAACCGCTACAGGCTCACCGGTACCCACTTCTGAGTGTAATGGGCGGACTAATCCGGTGATCAGGCTCCTATCACATAGCAGAGTCACATGTGTTGTCATTGTGTCTTATTTGAACCTTGAGAAATTTTGGCTCAGCCGCAAAGTCTCTTACCCATACATAATTTTGCCTAACCTTGACGGGTCTCACACCCATACAAAAATTTTGGATCTACTTAGTGAGTCTCTTACACCCAAAGTTCCAAGATTTTCACACGAGAGATTAACATTTACTTCTTGCTCCGCCCAACACACATTAATTTATTTTCATTTGTTTTATTCATTTTATACCATCGTGAGTCTCAATTGGACGTTGTCCGTTTTGAGCTCACACACATTCACTAAGAATGGTGAATTAACCGTTTCTATGCACCCACACGAGCTCTGTGATGATACTTTGCATATGCAATGCTAATGTCAACTACCAATTTCTGTATTCATATGTATGATGCACACTACATGAATCATTCTCATAAGTTGTACTTCATATCAACCACCATGCAAACATATATCACAAGTATATAAATTCCATATACTTCATGCCAATATACACATACACATATATCATATCAAGCATAATTAGCATCCATCGTCCATGATTAAACAAATGATGTCACCACTGACCTTCCCTTAGAGCTAACTCATAAATAATTCACAATACAATAGCCTACAACATGCCATGAAATGGTCATGTCCAAGCCGACTATTAACATCGACCGCAAACTTCGCCTTTTTGCACACCTGGTACAAATCACTTAGATTTCAACAAGGTCGATCACCTACTGTCCTCCCACAGGAATATGGCTGAAATCATGACTCAATGGGCTTTCCATAGAGTCCAAGAACACACACGAAATGGGTTCGGATGGAAAAGTTATGGTCGTCGGTTAGGTCACCCACATGAATAGCCCGACCCTAGCCTACCGTGACCTTGGGGAAAAACATATATTTCGACGGGTTATGCTCGCTCACTGTCCTCCACTAGGAATATGGATGGAATCTTGACTCAATGGGCTTTCCATAGAGTCCAAGAACACCCAAAAGGAAGTTCGGACGAGGAAGTTATGGCCGTTCGAAGTTGGAGGTCACACATGAATAGCCAGCCCTAGCCGGCCAGCAGCCCTGGAAAAACATAGATTTCAGTAGGTTATGTTTACCCACTGTCCTCTACAGCATATGGACAGAATCTTGACTCAATGGGCTTTCCATAGAGTCTAAGAACACCCAAAACGGAGTTCGGACGAAGAAGATATGGTCGTCCAAAGTTGGAGGCCTCACATGAACCCAGCCCTAATCGGCCAGCCTGGCCAGGCCGGTAGCCTGGCCGTTCATTGTGACCACTGGCCGTGTGGTGACCTAACACGCTAGTAGGCTAGCCGCCTCCCTTAGACTATTTAGGGTAAACGGACCATAACTTAGGCTACAGAGGTCCAATTTGGAAAATTCAAAAGCCTAACATCAAGTTCATTGATGTGGCTACAATTTACCTGAAGGACACACTGCCAAATTCCCTTTATTTCCCTCCCAAAAACCAGTCCAAAAATCTGATTAATGAGTATGATCAAAATAGGGTAACTTCCGATGGTTCAAAATGCAACCAAACATTCCCCTTGGGGTAAAACACCACCACACAGCCCTTAGGGTAGAAAGTAACCAAAGTAGGAGAAGACCTACCTCTTGGAGTTTGTTGAAACTCCTCGTTTCCGGTCTCTACTTGAAGCTCTTGGCTCTGGGAAGCACTTTCTTCTTGATCCGCCTAGGAACTGCCGGTCCAATTGCCGGGAAACCTAGAGAGAAGGTGGAGCTTCTCTCTCTAAGCTTTCTCCCCTTTTCTCTTTCTCCCCTTTTCTCTTTCTCCTTTTCTTCCTCTCTCCCTACCGAATTGTTTGGTCTAAAGTCAAGTCTGGAGAGTACTTTTTAGCCACATGTCAATACCCCATTGGCTCCTTGGATTACCCTTATCACCTTATCCATACGCCTTGGATTTCTCTCCAATCATGTGTTGCCACATGTCTCTTATGGAGTCCGCCAGGCTCTTTGTTTGACTTAACTTGCATTTGACACGTGGCACAGTGTCAGCCACTCTACACATGCCAAGTGCCTCGTACTACCCTCGGTGCCTCGAAAAAGTTGAAATTCGACTGTCTCGGAATTTGACGAAATTCGACGTGGTAGCTAGATTTCGCGAGATGATTTAATCTTTGAAGTCCGTTTCGTCATCCGAGATCTAAAAACAATTTCAGATTACTACGTCCCGAATACCGTTTGCCCTTTTTATAAAAATTAAATTTTCTCAGGTTTTACAAAACTTGACATAAGTATGTCCTTAACAAAATTTTGAATGTATTTTTCTCATCGGTTTTTTTTTCTTACTCCCAAATACCTCTCAAAATTATGGTTGTCTCATTAGATCTTTACTAATTTGACAATATCATGCAATATTCTTTTCTTCTTCCGTCACACCCATAATTCGAACAAATACTTTTCCATAAGTCCAATCTTTAAAGATTTGGATAGTCTCCTTTTTCATAACATAAGAGGGGCAAAGAACATGTTTCCTCAAAGTCAAACATAAACACATTATGAACTTGGATCGAGCTTCAAAAGTAAGGCCACTTAATATCTCAAAGGTGTTTTACTTTCCTAATATCTACAAAACAATATAAATGTAAGTTTTTATAGATGATCCAAAGTCTAGAAGTGAAACAAGAATCCTTACAAATTCCATAATCGACCATCTCTCATACATTCTCAAAATTTTCTTAATATCGAGAAGCTAATATGATAGAAAATTATTAGACTTTATTAATAAACCAACCATCACAATGAAACATTATCACCCACTAAGGTTCTTGATAACCTTATCATAAAATTCATAGTTATATGTTCTCACACTCATCTAGAAATAAAAAGTAGTTGTAAAACTTTGTTGGCTAATGAGAGTAAACTTCCATATATAAACACATAACTTAAAGCCATAAATCATTAAGTATCCTACTCCATATATGAACACCAAGGTTTTGCCTCAAATCTTTATACTATTCAATCCTTTTAGGGTGGATCACAAGCTTAAAAAGTAATAAACTTCATTAAAAAATTGCCTCTTTAGGTTTCCATTATGTAAAACATAAAGTCTAGTCCCAAATTTCAAGATCTCATCACCTTATTAAACACAACCAATTGTTACATAAATTCAACTAGTTTCAAATAATAATTCCTTATAGGGTCTTAATTCTCCTAACAAGTTTGGTTGCACTATGATGTTCAACAGAAGAACTCTAAAATCCAAAAGCTATGACATGGACATGTAAACATCTCAAATCATATAATAATCATTTGTGATAACCTCTAATAAATTCCAATGAATCAATAATTTTATGCTTAAGGCACCAACCACAATATTCCCACTGCTTTAATAGTATTGGATAATGTTATCATAATCCTTAAGTAAGTCTATTAATATCCACTTTCTAAAAAACCAAAATTATTTCAAACTTTCATAATCTATGAATATCTCATAAGTTTCACCATAAAGAATAATGCCTCCATATCTTAGGTGCAAAAATACTTTACCTGACTTGAAATCATAATTAGGTAGTTTCAATCTTAAGATTTCAAATTTCTAAAAGCACATACCATGATTTTTCTATGTTGCATAGGAACACAACATGAATTTTAATGGAAGACTCTGTTATTGCAAAACAAATCCATTTGAACTTAATGAAATAATCAAAGTACTAGTACTAATCTGCTTTTCCACTCTAGGAAGCTATGCTCATAGTCATTAGGCTTGTCAAACTTAACTCCTTATGTTAACCTGAAAATGTAGGATGATCTTAGAGATCCCTCAATAAATTATTTAGTAATTAGTAAATCCCAAGGAACTTTAAACTTCAATAATAATATTAGATTTTTTTAAATTTCAAATTGTTTTCATCACTCATCACATTGTTCAAAAGACTTAACAACCTTTCTAAGCAAATAATTACCTTGTAAGGCTAAGCATGCGTGGCTGAATTTATCCATATGTTTTCCTTCAAACTAAACTCAGAGATAACTAAGAATATGAAAGTCAACATTTTTCCCAAACAATCAACAAACTTAGTAGGGAACTTCTTAATTCATCCTCAAAATCAAACAAAAACCCTAAGGTTCAAGGAGTATTAAGTAAATTCAAATATTCTTATTACTAATTCTCATAAGATAACTTCAAATCACTATATTGTCCATCATAACATGTTCCACATAAGTGTCAAAATCAAATCAGAATTCATATTGGTAGAAGTATATATATCCACTAAACCAACAAACCATACTAAGGCAAAGGGTGCAATGAACTTTGACTATTAGTCACTCTAGAAACCAATTGTAGCTTCCCGGACTGTAAATAATGCTAAGAATACCTGAACAAAGATGAACTATCACCTAACATGACTTCAGCTATCACGCTAGATAAACTTAAACAAATTCCCATCAAGATCATAACCTAAAGCTCTGCTACCACCCTGTCATGCCCCAAAACTTTTCCTATGGGATTGATTGTCGATTCACTTTAAGCACGATGGCTCGGTCTGGCTTGACACAAACCTTCATTTTCTTATAAGCTGGTTGAGTCCAGTGCAGAACATGCGTTGAGGTAATGCCTGACTTCCTAAATTCATGATTCTCCACACATTCAAAAAGTCATGTCGAAAAAAAAAATTGTTTCTAAAATTCCAAATATCAAATACAATCTCAAATAGAGCTATTCAGAATATCCCAAATTCCAACTTCAAACTAATAAAAATGAAATGTCATTATTCAAGTGACTTTCCCAAATAGCCTCAGCCCAGAGACAATCCCACATAAACATGAACTTATTGGTTCAACAAGAGTCAACATAAAATTTTAATCCAAATCTAATGATGACAAATCCCCAACCTAACCATCACTCATCATGAAACTAAAAGTACACGAAAAGATATCAACGAATGAGAGTGAGCTTAAAGCCCAATAAGAAATATTAATACAGTTTCATGTATCAAAATGTTTCAATCATAATAACAAATAGGAAATACTTTTCATCAAAACTTTTGATTCAAAGATAAGTTGGAACATTCAAATTTTTCGCCAGAACATTCACAAATCCATTTCAAATTAGTCTCATATCAATGTGATCCAAACAATTTCATATCAAATTTTGATTTGAACACTTTCATATCAAAGTCCAAAATCAAATACATTTCAAACTTATTTTTCTTTGTTTAACAAATATCAAATGATACTCAGCCATGTGGGACTTTCAAATGGTCAACTATTATATACTGTTGCCAAGGCCATATATTATCAAGTATTATGATGGGGCTAGATATTGTCAACTATTATGTCTCGTTGACGGGGCTAGATATAGTCAACTATTATATCCCATTAACGAATTGATGGTATACTTTATGCTCCGTTTTATCAATATGTTTTGCTTATATTTTTAGTGGTTTATTATATAAATAAGTGATCCTAATGCTCTAAATGTTCCATTTGTGATTAGGTCAACCATGAGCCAATATGGGCAAAACAAAGAGATAAAGCAAAAATCAGCAAACTACATGTACAGCGGCAGCATGTGTTTGATGTTTTTCAACTCAAGATGATCCCAAATGGATACAATGTTTATATGGATGGATAGGAGACTTCTCATTCTTTCAAGAGACATTATTCACTCATTGGACTTCAAATGACCAAGTTATGACTCTTGAGTGGTTGAAGAAGGAAGAAAGCTCAAAGAGTGACTGGTTGGAGGAATTTTTGTAACTTAAGTCTTTATAATCATTTCTAAAGTATTATTTCTAGAAATATCTATATTCTACACTCTCTAATCTTTCCAACGAGTCCAAGATCACCAAAATCGAAGTTCAAATGACAAAGTTATGGCCTTACGAAGTTGGTGCAAAAATAGGAAAGTTGCAGCAACGTCGCGACGTTCCAACATTAGTGAAATCGATGGTATAACCTTTTCTGGGAGTGAATTGTGCGGATCTTTCAAGAGGGGTCGAATATACATTAGTGAAATATCCATCTTCATGATGAAATTGATGACCGATTAATGGTTTAGGAGGTTCATACATCATTCTTTAGGTGAAATCTATGCCTTAAGGCTTTTTAGTCTTTATACAGGAAAGTTGCAGCAACGTCGCAACGTTGTAGAGAGCTGCAGAAACGCAGCATCCCGACGTTGCGACGTTTCCAAACGACGTCATGAGGTTTGGAGTTGGTTTTGGGTCGATTTTTAGCCAATTTTGAGCTCATAATGGAGGCTTTTAAAGCTCAAACCCTAAAGAAACAATAAGGGGGACCCAGATCGAAAACTTAATAGACACAGTCTATGTAAGATAATATGCGCCCTATGTGCGAAGTGCGTACAGCTACTCTCGAAGTAATATAATGATAAGAAAGTGAGTGTAGTTCCCACGGAGAATTGGGTTACTAAGTTTATCCGACCCCAACCTGCACAGGCGGATAAGATGCGCGAGCTCTCACCTAGGACTCTTTACTTGCATTTTTCGAGACATTGGTGGGCCCCGAGTCTTATAATTGAATAAAAATATCATGTACAAGATCACAATAAAACTACCATAGTAGTGGTGTTCTGATCAATACATACGATCCTGAGTCCCATTTGCATACATATACAAAAGCGTACATTTACATTTACATAATCGGGCCATGAAACCTGGGTGATGAACTACCTCTTAGTGTCTTGCTTGATTATCTGAAGATCGCAGACGATCACTCTGCAATATACATGATTCAAAACTTGTGTGTGTTAAGCTTTACGCTTAGTGGGAAACATATGACTTATATGTATACACATGCACTAATACTCATTTACTGTAAGCATATAACAGTAACAAATATACAATAAAAGATATCATAAATTTTCATGAATTCATATAACAAACTTATACACATACTTGTACTTATAGCAAACTTATACTTGGTTTGATCTCTGTAGGAATTCTGAGCTTATACTTGTATGGAGGGCAGTAGGTGCTACGAAGAGCTTACTCTTGTACATTCTTTCTTCTTTATTAGATTTGTGGACTCTTATCCTTATCTTTGTTTGACTGCACGGCCGTGGCAAGAAATGGGTGGGGACCACGACTACAATAAGTACCCAGAAGGTGCGGTATAGTATTGAGGTGTCGGCATAAAGGAGTCTTAGAAACATTGTTGGAGGGGTGTCGTCGCACTATTGAGAGAGTACCAAAGTGCCCAAATGTCTTAGAAGCATGGTCGAGAAGTGTCGTGGTGTGTCGGAAGTCTTGAGTACTAAATGTCTGTAGAAACACGGTTAGAGTGCCGTTATAATCGAGAGTACTAAAGTACTATACATGCACTGTCCACGTGCAAGTGTTGTGTCCTCATTCCAATATCCCCGATCTTAGCGATCCTACAATTATATGTGTTTGAACTTGCTATCTTATCGGGGCATTAGAGTTTGCCCGACATCCAGCTCGTAGAGGCAAGCGATGCTTGTAGAGGCGGTAGAATCGGTGTGTTTTTACTTGGATTTCATTCTTATTTGAACCCCATTAAACCTTTATTAAGGTCCTAAACAATCGGTGCACAAATACGAGACTTTCTGCAATCTGAGAGTCACAACCAGGGTTCTTTGGAAGCAGTCTGATACTTTGATCATTATCGGTACAATCCTTTTCTCTGAATGGGTACGGTACCACTTTGATTAGTGCCAGTACCACTACTTACTCCCAACCATAGATGCAAAATTTTCCCACTGAATCTCTGATACCAATGCGCGGGTTCTGCCACTTTAGAAATGGCGAGATTTTGCCATTCTCACCCACAACTCATATAACTTCCTCTAAACTCTGTATATCACTTAGCCCACTATGGAATCCAACTTAAGCAACTCCAAAAGTGGGTTAGAACCAATAGAAATCTCTTTTTCCCAAGTTAGGCTTTTCCCCAAGATCAAAATCACAAAAAGGGAAAGTTAGGGTTTTGTTTTCTTACTCATCTTATACAAGCTAGGGTTTTTACCAACCCAACTTTCAACAAATCTAGGGTTATGATGAATTCCTAACGAAACCCTAGAAATGGAACAAAATAATACCCTACAAAGGTCTAAAAATCCATACTTATCCATACAAGTCACCCAACCATCATACCAAAATAGTTCTATGCCTTATAACTTCTTCTTCTTCTTCTTCTCTTCCTTTCCTCTGCCGGGTTTGCACTCCAAAATAGAGAGACCAACAGGTGGTGTTTGTTTTTACTTAATGGATAGAACTTTTTTGACTTAATCTTGAATAGCACTTAATAACATTAAGTATTAAGTTGTTTGTTTTTAACATTATGTGAGTGAGTAGGGATGACAGCAGGGACGGATTATTTTTAGGTTTCACAATTAAATCTCCTCTTGTGCCACATGTTTAATTTAATTTTAATCGGGTTTTAACGGGCTTGAGTTTATTTTTCCATCAGAGCACGGGTTCGGGAGTATTGGTACTTCTGTAAAACACAGAGAAAATTAGAAATTTTCAAGAAATGGTAAAATCAGTAATAAAAATAATAAATTGTCACTTGAGGTTCGGGAAGCTTATAAAATTCTCTAAATCTCGAATGACGAAACGGACTGCACCGTTAAATTCGTCTCGCGAAATCTAGTGATTTAGAAAAGTTTAAATCGAATTCTAAGACAAGCGGAAATTTTTCGATTTTACAGTGATAAGTTGGTAGTGACTCTAGAGGCAGGAATTTTACGAAAATCCTGAAAAGTGGGGAAATGACTTGGGCTAAGTTAATTTAAAATAAAATTGAGCGAAAAGAAATAAATTATTTCGGGGTATAAAACGGGCAAGATGGAAGCAATATGAACCATATATATAAAATAATAATAATAAGCCAGCCTCGATTATATTTAAAAAATAATTTTTATTATTTTATTTTTATACTTTAATATAAATAATAATTATTATTATAATGTTTTTTAATAAATAATATATAAAAATTCATAATATTTTTATTTTTATGAAAAATATTATTTTTAATATAATAAAAATAAAAAAGCAAATATAAAAAATTAAAATTAAAAATAAAAACAAAATAAAATGTAAACGGGGTGAATTTGGGAATTTTTCCATCTCCGCCCCATCCTGTTTAATTTTTTAAATGAGACTTGAGGATTTGAGAATTGAAAGAATAAACGTAGGGTCGGGATAGGATTACCCGAATCCCAAACCCTCCGTTGTCATCCATAGCAGTGTATATTGCTGTTATTCTTTTTTGTTGGGCAATGGTGGATTTTTCTTATTTTGGCTGGAAAATGACTTTGAATGAAAAACCAAATATTTTCTACTTTCCTGACCGAACTTTTTAAAAAAAATTTGACAATAAATTGTGAAATTTGCAAAAAAAACAACGGTACTAATCTTTGGCATTGATGTTTGGCGTTAAGTCAAACAAACGCGCCAGTCTTCTCCCCTTTTTATTTTTAATTTTTCCTTTTATTGCACTTAGGTCCTCAAACTTCTTTCTATTTGCTCCATAACATACTGTTTCTCTATGACCTCTCATTTTCTTATCTTATGACTTTTATATCCTTGTTGTCAAATTCCGCACTTACCCTTGTATCTTGTACAAATTCGAGTTTGAATTTTCTCATCGCAAATAATAATTGCGAAAAATTTCAAAATGCACCTAATATACTAATTATGTTTAAAAACGACTGAGGTGTAGTTAGGAGTGTTACATAAATGCCAGAGCTCTAATCTAGCCACCTATCCTCTATTTGGATGGTGGAAAATCTATAGAAAAACTCAAGGAACAATTAATCTAGGCATGCAAGAATGGCGTATAAAGACTAAAAAACCTTAGGGCATAGATTTCACAAGAATAATGTATGAACCTCCTAAACCAATTGGTGGTGATCAATTTCATCATGAAGATGGAGATTTCACTAATATATATTTGAATCTCTCTCGAGCATCCGCACACCCTTAGAAAAGGTTGTACCATCGTTCACTAATGTTGGAATTCGCGATGTTGCTTTGCCAACTTTCTGTTTTTGCAACTGGCGTGAGCCATAACTTTGTCATCCAAACTTCGATTTTGGTGATCTTGGACTCGTTGAAAATCTTAGAGAGTGTAGAATCTAGATATTTCCATAAAGAGTACTTTAGGAATGATGATAAAGACGTAAGTTACAAAATGCTTCAACTGGTCACTTTTGGGCTTTTCCTTCTCTTTTTCCTTGACTACGAGTCTTAACTTGGTCATTTGGAAGTCCCGAATGGAGTGAATAAGGATATAACTGGAAAGCTTTGAGAAGTCTCATATCCATCCATATAATCATTGTAGACATTTGGGATCATCTTGAAGCTAAAAACATCAAAACACATTAGTTGTTGTTGCGTGGATTTCTAACGATTTTTGGAGGCTTTACTATCTCTCTTTGTTTTTGCTCCATATTGGCTCATAGTTGACTAATCCTGAAATTGAACATTTAGAGCATTAGATCACTTATTTATATAATAAAACTAGTAAAAATATAAGCAAAACATGTGGATAAAATGAGCAAAAGTATACTCATCACACTAAACTTAAATCTTTGCTTGTCCCAATGAAACCTGAAACATAAAACAAAAAACAAGCAAGATAGATATGGTATGAGTATGAGATTGCTAGTACAAGTTAAGAGAAAGCATGGAAATTTTCTAAGAAAACATGTTAGCAAAAAATGGGATCCCAAAACATTTATCATCTCTAAAAGACGAGGCATTCAAATGGTATGTTGATCAAGGGCAAGTTTGACCCCCGACCCTCAAATGGGTATTTCCTAAAGGGTTTCGGTGCGAATGATGTTTTAGGTCTCAATTATAGACTAAGGTTCCAAAACACTCTTCAACTAATCAACTTGCTCCTATTTGAAAGAAAATTAACCAAAATAGGACAAGAAAGCACCTTTTATTCAACAACTAAAACTAAAAAGTAGGAAGCAATGCTAAGGAGTTTTAGAAAAATGTCCATGTAGTGGGGATCCATTGGTGACTCCCCACTAGTTTATTAAGGGCACCGGGCATTTAGATCCCCTCGAACTTCACCCCGAACTCTTAACTAAAAACCAAAGCACATACTTGTGAGTAAACTCACTTATTTGTTTTTTTTTCTTTCTTTTTCTCTTTTTTGCTTTTCTTTTTCTTTTTCTTTCTTTTTCTCGTTTTCTTTTGTTTTTGTTTTTCTTTCTTTTCTGTTGGGGCACAATGGAAATCCTCTTTATTAAGGTGTCCCATCTATAAAAGTTAAGGTCTCTCAGAGTGAGTTCAATTTGAGAAAAGAGGTTGGGCAAGTGTATAAATGAGACCTAGTGTGTGATGCATAGGAGTTTCATTAAGAAATTATTTCTTGAGAAACAATGGGGTATTCAAGCTAAGTCTCATGACAAAAAGAATACACTCAAGTCTAAATCAAACAAATGCAAGGTATCTAATCACGACTAAGAAACAATTTAAGCACAAAACCAATGCATTCTCAAAGCCATTGCCTAAGCACCAACCTAACTCATGGCAAAACGAAAAAACAAAATAAGAAAAGAAAAACTCATGCAAGCAACTGACCAAACAACTGAAAACTAACTAAAATATGTAGAAAGTCACAAAAGCTGGATTTTGAAAAAAATTTACACTTTAGATTCTTGAATTCACAAACCACCCCCACCCAAACTTGAACTAAACATTGTCCCTCAATGTGAAGCAAAAGCAAGAATGAATATGGCTTCGCTTCTTTTCAAATTTTCACTCAACTTATGACCTAAATACGAAAGCGCCCAAAACACCAAAGCGTACCAAGCCGGAACCCGGTGTTGCCCATGACCTCACTTTGACAAATTTCTGGGTAAACTAGACTTCTAGGAGATCAAATTTCCTTGAAATAAGAGTATTCAAATTTGGACCCCATGTACCCAGAAATTCATCTGGGGAGCTACGTTTATGGAAAACTCGGATACATTTTTGGAAACTAAAATGTCTTGGGTTGTTTAGGACATATCACAGAAGTTCGGTGCTCAGGGTGGATAATTACAATTTACGAATAAAATAGATTTATAGAGACGATGGACTTGAAGAGTTCAAATATGACTCATTTGTTCCCAGAAAATTTTCAAGTGAAGGTGTATTGGGTAGAAATCAACCCTAACCAAAAACACTAGCATGCACGGCTGATATTTTTCTCTGTTTGTGATGGATTAGGGGTTTGTGACGAGAAAACCTGAGTAAGATCGGGATTCCAAGGATAGGAGTCAAGGAGCGACAACCTTTTTAGTTTGTTCTTCTCATTTCTTTTCTTATTGCAACTATGTATTGGATTTGTCAAAAACCAAAATGATTTACTTCGGAAAACTGCATGTGTGCTTTGTTTTTAACCATAAACAAATTTGTCTTAAGTGACTGGGAAATTGATTGCAAATGAATTGCCATGAAAACTGATTGAGCGTCAAAATGTGTTTATTGGGGTATATATGTATATACAATAATGTAATTTACTATGACTGATTATTAATCCCTTAAGAGAATGTTATCCGTCATATTCGAGTTAAGGATAGATTGGTATACCATTAAGGGTCAATGTAGTAGTACTGCGAACAAAATAATTTATAGTGGCATAGCGATTCGTAGCCCAGGGGGACAGTATCGATAGGGTACACAAAATGAATTTGTAAATAACCAGTCAGCAGCCCAGCGAGACTGTAATGTGTTATTAAATGTTTTTTTTACTGGCCTGCAACCTAGCGGGACCGTGCCGGTGATTCCATTATCCTATGCACCGAAAGTCATGGTTCAATTCGTTTAAGGGCAAACTTATAAGTAAATGTGTGAAATGCATAATTGAGTTTTGAATGAAAAATTAACATATATATTGTTTATTGCATTGACCATTGAAAATGTGCCAAAATGTTGTTTTCGAAAATATACATATTTTGTGTTTGATTGAAATGAGGTTAGAAATGCATAGAACCGCAAGCATGAAAATGTCCTTCAGCGCGTTGTTTATCATGCCTGATCTGTAGGAGGTGAATAGGGGGTCAAGATCAAAGATATGAGAGCTCGGAGTCATGTTCGAATCGTGTGGAGTATAAGTAAATGCTCCGTCTCATGCATCTTTATTTCATTTCAAAAAAAAAAAAATCATCTGTAATTGTTTTGTATTGCAAACAAAGATGTATAAATCACTTCATGAGAAGAGTATATTTTGACTTACGTTTAGACATGAACTCTGATATTTTGTAAATGATTTAAAAGGGGCAAGAAATCTTTGTTTTGTATGAATGTAGAGTGAAGAAAATGATGGGCTCTACTGCCATGATTGATATATTTTTTATATATATAATGCATATTAGTAATGAGATCATATTTTCATGCTACTAAATATGATTTAAATGGATAACAAATATCCCATCGAAAATAAGTATAGTAATGTTTTATAGATAAATGGTTAATTAATGGTCGCGTCCTGAGATTAGGTCCAAGCGTTGGGTGAGTCGAGGGTGGGGGTTGGGGGTGTGACAATTTAGTGTGTTGAGCTCTAAATACCATTGTTACATCTAGATGAAAGAAGAAACGATGGAGGAAGCGGCCCAGGCTGCGTTAGGAGATTGGCTTAGGAGGGAAGAATTGTGGGCTGCATTTGCGGACTGATAAGAATGGTGAAGTGCGAGTCACGGCTTTGGTGGGAGCCCGGCGAGTAAGTATGCGGGAAGGATGGAGTGGCTAGGAGAATATGATGCGGCATTGATGGTGAGTACCGGGATGCGGGTTAGTCCATGGGGCGAAATCTCAATCTGAAGAAGGTTGTGTGGCTCAATGTCCCACTTGTTGTGTCAGTGCCAGTAGAAGGTCGTGTACTATTTAATCAGGTTTTAGGGGTGCTAGGAATGCTAAGGAACTAGACAATTTCCTGTGGGACATGGAGAAGTTCTTTAAGGCTACTCATGTGCCTGATGATGAAATGGTGTCCATAACAAGCATGTACCTATCTAGTAATGCGAAGTTATCGGGTGGCGCTTGACCTCATGGGGATGTCTGATGCGGAAGGCCCAGTTACTATCTGAGACTGCGAAGGAACTAGCGAGAACAATTCCTGCAACCGGTGTGCGGCTTGCTAGAGAATCCTTAGGCGGGCACATGAAGCATACGAGTTGATAGGGAATATGTTAAGGAATTTAGTTCTCGTATTTGGATATCGAGGAACATGTCGAATGAGGACGAGATTATTCCAGCTTTATCGAGATTACAAATTTGAGCACGAGACATAACTCAGCGAAGATAGGGAGTTCATGACCAGCTAGGTTGTAATGGCTGCAAAAGGGCGCTTGAGTGGACTATAAGATGAGGCGGCGCCATCAACCTGCAAAGCAAGTCAGCGAGGCAAAATGGGAAGGCGAAGAGCGAGAAGCGAAAAAACTTTTCATTCGATAAGCAGTTGGAAGGGAACCAAGAAGAGAATTTGTAGAAACAAAGCACATTGAGAAAACCACAAACTTATGCATCAGACAACTAGACCAGTGGGATGTTTCATTTGCACTGGCCCTCATCTAGCAAAGGATTGCCCCAAAAGAGAAAAACTAAGTGCCTTGGTCACTTTCAATGACAAGGTTATCACTGATTCATATTCACCCTCCAGAGTGAATCCTTTGCAGTTGCTCAATGCATTCAGTCTGCAGCATAAAACTTTGATGCATGTTCAGGTGTTGATCAATGGGATCCGGGTAAAGGCAGTGGTAGACAGTGGTGCTACTCATAAATTTGTTGCAACCAGTGAGGCCTCGAGACTCGGCCTGAAATTGGTAGACGATGATAGCCGGATCAAAACGGTGAACAGTAAGGCTCAAAGAATTCAGGGCATTGCCAAATATGTCCTGCTGCAAGTTTGTGAATGGAAGGGTAAATGTAATTTACTTTGTGTTCCATTAGATGATCTCAATCTAATCCTTGGGATTGATTTAACACCCTCGAGTCTAAAGTGCTCTAATTCCTCATTTTGTGTGGACTTATGATCTTAGAGGAAAAATAGCCCTGCTTTGTGCCTACAGGTGAAAGAAAATGGGGGAGAAACATGGCAAGGCTAAGATGGTGTCGGCTCTTTAGTTGAAGGGCTTAGCGGGGCGAGACATACCTTACGACATTTGTAGAAATCCATGAAGAACATGATGCTGAAGTTCCTGATTCTATGGCTGGGATATTAAAGGAATTCAGAGACATCATGCTTTCAGATTTGCCTAAAGATTTGCCTCCCCGACGACCCATTTTACATAAGGTCGAGTTGATGCCAGGGGCGAACCTCGACCAGTCCACTACCAGGATGGCCTGCGAAGTGCGGAACTTCGAAAAGCGATTGGAAAGAATTGCTAGGCGATTGGTATGATTCGGTAGCCGAGGGCTCCATTTGGTGCACCCGTTTATTCTAGAAGCATGATGGATCATTGCGCATGTGGTGTGGATGCAGTGCCACTAAACAAGGTAACCGCAAAAAGCAAAGTATCAGGTGATTCCTTTGGCGGTTGAGTTGTTTAACATATTGGCAAAGGCTCGGTACTTCACAAAATTGGACCTGAGATCGGGCAACTGGCAAGTCCGGATCGCGGAAGGTGATGAGGCAAGAACCACATGTGTAACTCGTTATGGCTCTTATGAATTCCTTGTAATGTCATTTGGGCTCTAAAATGCCCAAACCGACGATACGTAATTTAATGAATGATGTATTGTTTGGTATCTTGATGCTTTTGTAGTTGTATGCTTAGATGACACATTGCATGGTGTACAACCGGACTACAGTGAGCACGAGATGCATTTGGAAAAGTGTTCAATGGCAGGGGGAACCTGTTGTATGTGAAACTAGAAAGGTACGAGTTTGCGAAGCGTATCACATTCTGGGTCACAAAGATCGAGTGAAGTGAGACCGGATGGATAAAGAAAGGTGCAAGTTGTGATTGATTGGCCAGCCCTACTAAAAGTGATAGAGATGCGGTCATTCCCTCGGATTAGCAAATTACTAGGAGATTCATAAGGGCTACTCAGAAAGATTGTCTCGTTGGCGGTTGTTGAAAAAGGACCGAGCATGGGACTGGGACATAGAGTATCGGATGGCTTTTGAAGGCCTTAAGCAAGCCATCTCCAAAGAACCAGTGTTGTGATTGCCTAATTTGGACCTTCCTTTTGAAGTTCAGACTGATGCCTCGGATAAGGCCCTTGGTGGAGTCTTGGTATAGGAGGGACACCCCGTGGCATTTGAATCGGCGGAATGTGGCGGAACCGCGAGTACTCAACGCCAGAAAAGAGATGACAACGATGGTACTGCTTTGTGCGCCTTGGTGGCGGCACTACCTCCTCGGTGGGATTTTCACAGTGGTGACGGATAATGTGGCAAACACCTTCTTCAAGACATAGAAGAAGTTGAGTGTAAGGTAGGCCCGTTGGTAAGAGTTTCTGGCTGAATTCAACTTTGAATGGCTGCATCGTCCAGGGCGACGCAACATTGTGGCGGATGCACTCAGTCGGAAAGAGGTAGTGGTCTATATCATGACTTTGCTAGGGAGGTCATCCTCAGTTTCAATAAGAGGGATCAAGCGGGCTGAGAGCTTAATCATCGGGTATGGCGAAGCGACCAGTCGAGAAATGGGAAACGAGAAAGTATTGGTTGGAAGGTGATCTCCTTGTGTTCAAAGGAGGAAGGCTTAATGTTCAGATGGGCGGATTGTGGAAAGAGCTGTTGAAAGAAACCCATGATGCTAAGTGGGCAGGCCATCCAGGGGAGGAGCGGACCTTGGCGTTGCTATCCAGGTCCTATTATTGGCTAAGAATGGGTGATGACGTACAGGCATATGTGAAGTCTTGTTTGGTATGCCAGTTGGACAAGACGGAGAAGAAGAAGATGGCGGGGTTGTTGCAGCCTCTCCTCATACCAGAAAAGCCATGGCAAAGCATCTCCATGGATTTCATCACAGGATTCCCTAAGGCTCGTGAGTGCAAATCCATCTTTGTTGTGGTTGATCGGTTCTCGGAGTATTCAGTATTTAAGGCAACACCGAAGGCATGTCCTGCAGAAGAGGCAACCAATTTGTTTTTCAGTCATGTGGTGAAACACTTTGGCTTGCTGTAAAGACCGAATGATATATATGAAATTATGGCCAAGGGAGTGAATGTGATAAATACTCAAAAAAACTTATTTGAAACAAAGTAAGCGTACTCAGCGAAATGAAAAGTATTACCAACACTCGACCCCTTTAAATGAGTGCACGGGTCATACAAGTAATAAAGTCGACTCTAGGAGTCGGATATCGTACCATGAGATTGGAGGTTCTCTACAGTGGAATTTGATCACCAGATTACAAGGGCTCTTCACTATTTATAGAGCGATCAAATAGGATGTGGAATAAAATCAATTTAATTGAAATAAAAACTGATTTAAACCTAATCCACAAAAATCTACCAAATAAACAACTACTTAATTCTAAAAGGTATGAGCAGTCGCTAGGGATGAGATAGTATTCATAAAACAGTTTGCATTTCCTTGAAAGCTCTCAACAATTGTGAGTTGAATGCTAGATTGTCCAAGAGCAATGTGGTATAGCTTGGATTTCTTCACGGCACTATACATTTCACTATCTAACACACCCATATTCCTTTGGGACAAATGGGTCACAAGTAATACTTGTAAATTTGGCACTCTTTAAGATTTGATTGTTTTTCTTTTAAATACTTCTGTAAGCCATTTCTCACGACTAAAAAGAATTCTTGCCCCAGTAGACGGGACTATGCAAGCCTTCTCGATCTAGTGGTATCTCGTCCTTGAATCTAATAAAATTTTCTATCTCCTTGATTAGATCTTTGCTAACAGGGATCGAATCCTTTCATCGGACTAAGGGAGAAACCATACGATCAACTAAATTGATACATCATCTAATTAATCCTCACACCATGAGTAGATTAGTGATCTATCAAAGTAATCTTTTAGAGTTCATTAGTTCCATAATATTAGTCTAACATACCCCTAAGTTATTGCTCTTTACTCTCAGGAATCTCCATCTCTGTGTCACTCAGAGGGTCTCCTGAAAATCAGAGTAAAGATACAGTTCTTTTCTGGGTATAAGCTACTAATATTCTGAACAATTAATTATATGAACAATACCAATTATATAAATTCAGTTTTCAAACCCACACAAAATAAGCGAAAAGCGCAAAATCGATTAATCCCCACCTCCCAAAGGGTGTTTAATGTTCATTCTTTGGATTCCAATCATCACCAAATCAAGCAAAAAAAGTAGAAAATGAAGAAAGAAATCAAGAGACAAGAAGAAAAAATCCATATTTGACTTAAATCTTCGCCTCAACAGTAAATAAATTGAATATCGATGCGGCAGAAATCTCTTGATAGAAATAAAAAATGCTCTAAAACTACTCCTAAGATCTATTAAAAATAAAATTTTTCGACAAAACTAAGAAAATAGAGCGGTTTAGAAAACCCAGAGAGAAAAATCCAGTTTTAGCTTCAATCTTTGTTTGAACATTAGTGAAATCTGAATCTCTGTTATACAGAAATCTTCAATACAAAGAAAATCTACTAAAAAATTACTCTAAGATCTACAAAAATCAAAATCTGTAGAAAAACTGGAAAAATGGGCAGTTTAGAGAGAGAAACCCCATGAGAGAGGTTCTCCAATCTTCCCGCTGCCCTCTTTACCTAAAAAACGAGTATATATATGGTCCTAGGGTGAAATGGGCTCGAAAATAGGCTAAAATATCAAATTTCGGCCTTTTAGTTTTTCTCCGACGTTTTGGGCGCGACCACGGCAAGGCTAGTCCGCAGTGAAGTTCTTTTAATTGGCGACCCGAGTTTCTGGTCTAGATAGTTTTTTGGTCGCGACACTATTTTTTTGGTCGCGACCAAGTTTCCTGGTCGTGACAGCTTGCTTGGTCGCAACAGGTAACCATCAAAAACAAGTATCTGATTCCTTTAAGCTATTTCTAAGTTGTTTGAGAAAGCCAGTTAGCCAAAAGCGACACTTCACAAACTTGAACGGTCGGGTTACTAGCAAGTCGGATTGCGAGGAAGGTGATGGCCCGAAAAACCACATGTGTAACTCGTTATGGCTATTATGAATTCCTTGTAATGTCGTTTAGGCTCACAAATTCCCCAGCAACATTCTGTAATTTAATGAATGATGTATTGTTTGACTATCTCGATGCTTTTGTAGTTGTATACTTAGATGACATTGTGGTGTACAACTAGACTCTAAGTGAGCATGAGATGCATTTGGAAAAGGTGTTCTAGCGGCTTAGGGAACACAAACTGTATGTGAAACCAGAAAAGTGCGAGTTTGCAAGAGAGCATATCACATTCCTGGGTCACAAGATCAGTGAAGGTCAGATTCGAATGGATGAAAGAAAGGTGTAAGTTGTGATTGTTTGGTCAACCCCTACTAAAGTTGTCATAGCCAGGTTCAGGTTCGACGGAATTGGCGAATCAGGGCCGGTTCGGGGTGCGAGATATATACTAGGACTCTTTGCTTTTTTTTCCAAACAATATTTTTGAGGAACCAACTTATACTGTGGGTATCTGGAAAATAATTTTATAATAACCAAAAGTCATTCACATATCTGGATCTACCAGCAGGAATTGGTATCCATTAAAATCTCTACATATCTTGAAGTCGATTATACAGTACTTATACATGTACATGCTCCCCAATACAAACATCGGAGATTGCGGAGAAAGCAGTCTTCGGTGAGCACCTATCTTTGAGATGGCGATGCTAGTTGGTGTGGAATGTCCTGTCATCTTTATCTCCTCTTCGGTACCTACCTGTGGATTGAACACGTGCTAAGCTTTACGCTTAGTGGGAACATATAGACATTAACGACCAATAACAAAAAAATCGTCGTCACTCTCTTTTTACATTCTTGTGCCATGCATATAACGAGAGCCTATTCTTATCTTGTTCTAGCTTCCTCTCATATTATACATGTAGATTTTATTGTTTTCAGATTCCTTATCATTATCTTGTTCATATTACTTCCCTGTGTCATGTCTTTTACAGGTTGTAACTCATATCTACTACATGTATGATAGATCAAATCAAAACAAACTTATACAATGGCAAATCAAAACATTTCAAGTCATATTAAATACATGCTGAATTGATGGAGACTAATACCCGATACATATTAGACTCTTATCACTTTATCACTTGATTCGAAACCGTTAATCAACTCCCCTTCGCGATTACGTTTTTATGATGGGATGCCCGTTTAAAAACATTTTGTTTAGATTATATTTAATTTTCATTTTCAAAAGTGTCGACCGAATCCCGACTTGGCCGGTTGGCGGATCAGTGAGCCGGTTTACTCAGACGTTTTCAATCAAAACATTTATTTCGTCTTATTAAATTTTTATTTTTTAAAGATGTCGCGGCCGAATCCCGAGCTTGGCCGGTTAGGCGGATCAAAATTTGGGCTTCGGTTACTCAGACATTTTCAATTATCTTTCCAAACATGTTGTTTTATGTTATTCTATTTCAGACCTTTTTAATTAGCGAAAGCACTTCTTTTCGGGCAATCCACTGACCATTTACAAATTCAAAAAGACCTATAACCTTCACACTTAACCTTATGCATTTACAAAATAATGCCATTTATCCACATAAACTCATGCTACTAATTTTCGCATGCTTTCATTTACACATCATTTATAATATCCACGACATGCATTTTCAATGCAATAATCAGTCACAATTCAATTTATGAGATTTAAGCATACACATAAAAATCCCATTTACACTAAATCATTGTTGGTTATTTCACTTTGACTATTTAATTCACATTTCGACGGATTAGTTTAATGAATCACTCTTATCTCATCGTTCGGTGTGTGCCTACACATTTTACGGTCGGTCTCCCGTCGCAGCGGATCTTTGTTGGTGCACCGACATGTGGTAATGCTGTCGGTTCTCCCATCATGGCGGATCTGGTTGTTTTGAGGCATAGTGATGTGCTGTCGGTTCTCCCGTCATGACGGATGCCGTTTGGTGCATCGGCCGTGGTATCGATTATTGGTTCTCCCATCGCGAAGCGGATGCCGTTTGGTGCATGTCTGACGCGTGGTATCACTTATTCGGTTCTCCATCATGGCGGATGCCGTTTGGTGCATCCGACATGGTATCAATTGTCCGGTTCTCCGTCGCCGGATGCCGTTTGGTGCATCCCGGAGCACGTGGTATCCTTATTCGGTTCTCCGTCGCCGCGGATGCCGTTTGGTGCATCCCAGGCATGTGGTATCAATAAATAATCATACGCCCGTCAAGAGCGGATCCGGTTGAGTAAATCGGCTAAGTGGGACATTTCTTCAATGCTATCGTATCGCCAGCGGATGCGATTGGTGCATCCGCCAAGTGGGACATTGGAAAATTTCGGGAATTGCCTTAGTGGCGGATGCCCGGTGGTGCATCCCGTCGAGGCCGGTTCGACGATATATCGAATTAATTCACATTTTATGACGGATTAGTTTGTGGATCCCACAGTCTTTATCATGCATTCATATTCATTCGGTTTTCAAATATCCCATTTCAATTTCATAATCACTTTTTCGTATTATCTTTTCAAAGATATACTCAATCTATGTACATTATTTCATAAACTCATTCACATTTTCATTCACGTATACTCATTCATGTATACTCATTCATAAATACTCATTCACGTGTTCATTCACGTATACTCATTCATGTATACTCATTCATAAATACTCATTCATAAATTCATTTACGTATACTTATTCACGTATACTCATTCATACACTCATCCACATTTTCATTCATGTATACTCATTCATGTATACTCATTCATAAATTCATTTACGTATGCTTATTCACGTATACTCATTCATAAATACTCATTCATAATTTCATTTACGTATACTTATTCACGTATACTCATTCATACACTCATCCACATTTTCATTCGTGCATACTCATTCATGTATACTCATTCATAAATTCATTTACGTATACTTCTATCATTTGTTATCATTTTCTGGTTATATGTGATAATAATTATATATCACTTAACCACATTATGTGTTCATGACATATTGCCTCTCATGTTCACAATCATTTTTCAATTCGTTTTCATTTTCATTTCTATAATCATTTTTCATGTTTCATGAACACATTATACATTTTTCATTTTCTACATTTTCCTTGTTTCATTACCTATTACATATGGCACTTCACTTATTCTTGTGAAGTATGATGTCTATGGAATCACACCTCATTCATATATTCTTATTCCTCTATGAATCTACTTTACTTAGGAAGTGGAATCAATCCAATCGGATCATCCAAACTAAAGTTATGGCATTTTCATGCCAAACTAGTCGGTTTACCCGGATTACACTAGAACAGTTCGTATTACTAATTTTTCCGGGATCTTAACTTCATGTTTGACTCTAGGTCATTGTACTATTTTAAATATAAGGTGCTAGGGGTTCTATTCCAACTGGAATCACCCAATTCGAACAGAAACTCAGGATACGTCGAACAGCCCGGACGCTACTCATGTTCAAAACTGGAACCAGAATTTGGCTTGAACATGGCCCCACTTTAGTGGTGCAGAGCCACTTAGGATAGAATTTGGCGATACCTATTCTTTAAGTTTTGTTCTCCTTGAAGTCTATTTTACGTAGCCACTTGAATCACTCAAATCGGATAAGAAATGAGCAAGTTATGGCCAAAATCACAGCCCAGTCGAAGTGGGAGCAGGCAATAGGTGTACCAGTACACCCCTAAAAGTGTCTGCAGTGCACTAACCAAAATGACCGAAACGAAAGTGTACCGGTACACTTTCAAAGTGTGTACACCAGTACAAGTCACCAGAAATGCTAAATGTGTGTTTTTCTCACATTTTCCCATATCATTTCAACCCCAATCAACTCTATACTCCATATACACCTCAAAGCCATTTCAAATTCACCTTGTAAACTCTTTCTACACAATTCATCTTTCAATTAGATATCTTTCTTCAAAATTCTTTCATGAATTTCTTCCAAAACCCTTCTAATATGGGTTATGGCCCATCCTCAACAAAAACATGAATATTAATTAGGGTTTACTCTAAAACCTAACTCATTTACTTACAATTTAACCATGAATCCCTTCTCAAAGGAAGGATTCCCTATTAATTAGAAACCTCAAGACGAAGAGGATATGAGACGGATTCCCTATGCCTCAACTATAGTCAACCTCATGTATGCCATGTTGCGTACGAGGCTTGATATACAATTATCTGATGAGGATAGTTAGTCATTACCAATCCAATCTGGAATGGGTCACGGGATACTTGGCCAGTATATTCTCAAGTATCTTAGGAGAACGAGAGATTATATGCTTGTGTACTCAAGTGGAGACCTTAACCCTATTGGATAAACTGATTATGATTTTCAATCAGATAAAGATAGTCGAAAGTCGAGATCTAGGTCAATATTCACTATTGGTGGTGGAGCCGTAGTCTGGAGAAGTATCAAACAATCTAGTATTGCGGATTCAACCATGGAATCCGAATATATAGCGGCTTGTGAAGCAGCTAAAGAATCGGTTTGGCTCGAATTTCTCTGTGATCTGGGAAGTAGTTCCAAACATGGAAAAACCACTTGTTTTATCTTGTGACAACAGTGGGCCGATAACAAACTCCAAAGAACAGGAGTCCTGAGAGAGGAAGCATATAGAAAGGAGTATCATCGTCTGGTGATGCGTGCAATAGGGACGTAGTCGTTATGAAGATAGTGTCGGAACACAAAACCTTGTGGAGTCAGTTTACCAAGACTACGAAAAGGTGTTCATGGGTCACTTAGAGGACTAGGTTTAAGAGACATGTCTCATGCTTTAGAGGCCAAGTGAGTGTTGGGCATAGTGCCACTAAAACCATGTAATTTATGCGCTTCATGAAAAGCAATTTTCTATATTTGATTCTTTATACACGTGTTGTATAATTTAGTAAATATCGAAAATACAAGTTTATTAATGTAACTATAATCTTAGTATATAACCAAGATTATATATGAGATGATCAAGATTATAGATAATAAAAACTAAAAGCGTCGTAGTAAATCAAAGTAGGGATCTTTGATCTATAATACTACTAAAATGCAGTCCATTTGTGAACTTAAGTCACGGTAATTTTTGATGCGATTACGATGTAGTGAAGTTAAAATGGAGGTGCTTTAGCTGTGTCGATTACATAGGACATGACCGGACATGGATTAAACTCTTAAAATAATATCGCTACTATTAGGAGTTTTAAAGCAGGTACCGCTAGATGATCATATGCAGATTGATCTTAATCCTGAGTAGCCATGGACTCTTGTCTATTTCAATTGGGCCTTTTGATTCATAGGTTACGGTCTGTTCTAAGAAAGGCCCAACACTTATGTCTTGGAGGCCCATTGAGATAGGTGGCTGGGCACATGTCCTATAGATATGGAATCTAAACCCTTCTTGAGGGAAGCCGGATAATTGGTTCCCTTAAGTGTTGATGCAGGCGAAGCAGTTTAGCGCTCTAATTTATAACGGGTTTATAAATTAGCGTTGCTAATTGAATTAATGGAACTTAAGGATAAAGATATCACTAGAGGGTAAAAGCAGTAATTTCACCTAGCAGCACTAATGATGGACTAATTTTGGATGATTGAATTGCATAATGATTATATCAATGGAATTTGCTTGAGTACTCGTAAATTGTGTAATTACAAGAGTTCGATTTCGATTTTTAGTGGAATATCTGGAACTAATAAATTAGATTAATTGATTAAAAAGTTTAATTAATTATCAAATTTGTTGGAGCTTCGGATACGAGGTCCATAAGTCCTCGGGCACCTACATAAATCCTTGTACATGATTAAATTAACGAAAGAAATCCTTGGAGGGCATAGTTGTAAAAAATTGTTTTTCATAACAACTATGTAGTAATTCTTGGATAATTAAATGTTAATTAATTAATTATTGAATTAATTAATTAATAGCAATTACTATATGGATGAAAGCGGTTAATTTGAAATTAATTATTGAATTAATTAATTAATAGTAATTACTATATGGATGAAAGCGGTTAATTTGAGAAATTAATCTATTTTATTTTTTTGGTCATAATTTGAATTAATTTTAATTCAATATTTAAATATGCCACTTGATCCAATAGTTTGAGGAATTAATTCAAGGAATATTATAAATAGAGGCAAAACCCTAGGCGTCGGGGTGATAAAAATTAAGAAAAGGGAGAAGAGTTCGCTTTTTGCCTCCGTCTAACCCTCTTGATCTCATGTGTTGGAGTATCACGAGTTCTAAAGCAAAATCTTTTGTTAATGCGTACGCCCACATGTACCCTATGGTGAAGAGGAACAACATGGAAGATATTGGAAACATGGAAAAGAAAAAAGGATCTTGAGTTGTCAACCACACTTTGCGGAAAAATCCTTAATTTGATCGAGGTAATTCTTCTTTATTGTTTGTTGATTAGTATGCATGTACCATAGGATTGTAAAGATTTTTGGTAATTTTAAAATTCTTGGACCAAAATCTTCCATTTACCAAACTTTGTTTTGAACTTTGAAAACTTTCATAGATAGACTTGCATCCATAGAAGCCAAGCTTGATTTACTTATTCATCATTTGGACCAATGAATTCACAATGACTAATTCATGGAACTATGAGTATTCAATGATTGTTGTTTTTTGGTATCAGAGGCGGTCTTTGTCGGCCAGAGCCTGAGTTGTATGCAAATTACCCCTCAACATACCATGTCACAAGGGGTTTTGACCCCATTTAAGGAGGAAGAGGGTTATCCCTATTAGGCAGCAAGGGTTCGTCTTAACCAACCGTACCTTTGGCAGACAGAAGAACCATGTGCATAAGGTTGTAGCTTGCTTCCATCAAAGAACTTTTATCTTGAAGAGTCCCCCTTATCATGAATAATAACATTGCATCACATAAAAGGGGACTATTTTGAAGAAATTGTGGATGAACCACTAGCCAGTGAAAGGGGTTATGGACTTGCACCTTTTCCCACATTCAAACCATGAAGAAATCATCCTTGAAGCGAAGGGTTATGAGAAAGAAATTGTTGTCCAAGATGGATAATTGGCCAAATACGGAAGCACTTGTACTTTCGATGAGTCAGGATGGACTCTAAAAATGGGCTTGAAGCTTTTGGGTAGCTGACTAAGTAATAAGGATTCTATCCACTCAATTTTCTTTTTTAAAATTTTTAGTTATTTTATTTGTTTATGTGTGTGTGTGTGTGTGTGTGTGTGTGTGTGTGTGTGTGTGTATTTATTTATTTATTCATTTATTTATTTCTTTATTTATTTATTTTTACTTATGGGTTGAAAATCCCAGTGGTGTTTTAACTTTGTTTGTTCATGTTTTCAAAATAAAGTAGGTTTGAAGCTCAACATGTCGTCATGACTAGTTTGCAAGAGCAAAGGCAAGGAGTTGGAAAGTGGTTGATGTACTTATAGTACTTGAAGTGTAAAAATGATGGAGTCGAGATGTTGATCAAATTTCAGGTTTTTGAGATGAAATTAACCAAATTGAATTGAAATATAAAGTTGGAAGGTTCATGATCATGCTTGAGGAGAATTAAAGACAAGAGGACTTGCCTCAGAGCATGGTTGGCACATATTAGTTTAAGAGGTGAGTTTAAGCATGAATGAAAGAATTAAGGGTTGCTATTAGAGGAATTTTGAGAGAATATAAGCATTAAGGACTTAGGAAGGATAGCATGTGATATGGGTAAGAGACAAAGCAAGGAGAACCTAAGGAGTCAAGAAATCATCTCACTGGACAGCATTGGACATTCTGATTTTTCTGAATTGATTGAGGCTCCAAATGGTTAACCTCAGCCGATGAGCACATTCTAAATTGAAAGAGCTTTCAAACGAGTCCTTACACATCCAATTTCGAGCTACAATTGAGGAGATATGAGTATAAAAAGTTGGAGGAAGAATAGGGATGCTGAGCAGAATTGCTAACGTGACCTTTCTGATCAAAGCAGAGGCTTTCTCGACTCTTAAACCCATTTTTATTTCATTCTCACTTTACACTCTATCCGGCCATACTTTTTCCCTCCAACCTTTGCAATTTCTAACCATATTCAAATTCATCTCCCATCCACTCAAATTCTAAATCACATCCCTCCCCAATCCACCTCCAA
This sequence comes from Tetrastigma voinierianum, assembly GCA_016808115.1. Taxonomy (NCBI): domain Eukaryota; kingdom Viridiplantae; phylum Streptophyta; class Magnoliopsida; order Vitales; family Vitaceae; genus Tetrastigma; species Tetrastigma voinierianum. The sequence continues at coordinate 32,900 of JAEQBH010009354.1, read as the reverse complement.
CATCTCTAAGCTTCAAAACCCCTCACAAACCCACAAACTTACCATTCTTGAACCCCCAACTTTCCATCCATCATTCCAAGCATCAAAGAGGAGTTACAATGGAAGAATTTTTTTTGTGCTTGGTTGTTTGTTTAGGTTTAATTTGTTGATCATTGTTGATTGTGGAGTGATTTGCATGTATTGAAGGAGTTTTTGAAGAATCAAAACTCACTCATTTGAGGTGAAGGAAGTTGGTGCACACCAAGTGTTTGAGAAAATTCCAAAGCCATTTTCAGGGCTCCAAAGAAGCAAATGAGTGTATCAAGAGGTAGTACACCAATGTCATGGTTTGAAAATCGTCAAGGTTCCTATTCAAAGTGGCCGAGACTAGAAAGGGGAGTTCACTTTTTCCAACTCTCTCTATTTCCCTTTTACTTTCTTTATTCCTTTTGCTCATTGCTAGACATTTAGGACTATTCATCCCAAAGTTTGGGGGTGTTTATTTTGGTTGGTTTTATCATCACACCCATGTTGCACATGACCGCTTTGAGGATGGGGGTACTCTAGTGGTTTTATGAATGATGACTTTGTTTGATGCTTTCAACACATCTTAGTTTTGGTTTATTTTATTAGTTAGAGTTTTCATCTACACATACACTCAAATAAATTGCACATGCAATTTTGACATGCTTGGGACATATTAAGATAATTGCTTGTTGAGTAAAATTGTTGATTGATTTATTGAGCACTCATGTTGTATGATCCCTTTATCCCACCGATGCACTTAATTTTGATTGAAGAGTGTAAATAAGTAGCTTATATTGTGAAAAACCCATAAAAATATCAAAAGTTTTGAAAAACTAAAAAATAAAATAAAAATAGAATTAATAAAAAAAGTAAATTTTTTTTCTTTGAGTTAATTGAGTTTTGCTTGGAGTAGTTGTGATGTCAATGAGGATTGAACCCTTGAAATATGGACAATATTAGAGATAATAGGACTTAAAGCTTAATGAGTTATCTCTCTAATAGGCTATTTAGTCATTGGTTTCTCAAAATCCATGCACTTGGTCACTAAGTACCCTTGAAAAGAAATTTTTTCTTGGGGTAGAGGAGGTTTATGAGAATCCATCTATCTTTGATCTTCATAGGTTCTAGAACTTGTTCTATAATTGCTTGAGGTGAAATCTTAGGCAACACAACAATTAAAAAAATGATAAAGGCCATTCTTGGAAAGTTTGTGCCTTTCAAGCTAACCCTATTAATATGCATATACATATTCCTCTAGTACCAAACCGATGTGCCTTAAAGAGTCAAAATTCTATTCATAAGAACCAAGTTTGAAGCCAACAACCTTCCTATACGTCACTATCCCTCGATAAAAAACCAAACTTACCCATGACATGAGGACTTGAACATAATTGAGAAATTGGTGAGGGCTTGAAGTTTGGGGAATTATTTAAGTAAAAATAAAAAATCTTTGGTGAAAAGGAAAGAGGAAAGAAAAAGAAAAAAATCATGTGAAAAGCCGAAAATAGAATAAAAAAAGTCAAGGAGGAGTTAGTCTAGGCCTTGGGCTTCTTCCTAAGAGTAAGTAAATCATAGGTGTGTCTAAACACCTGGTACCCTAAGACCATTTGGTTTGAGAAATACATTGATTTAAAGCACACTAAGGGTTGGTAGAAAGCTTAAGGGGTTTAAACATTTACCACACTAATAACCTTGTCTTGAAGAAAAGTAACTGTAGTGTTTGTTGAAATAATGCAGAATTTGTGTATAGTTGAAAGGTGATATGAGGAGTATGGAATGAGATGCACCCAAACCAGTTTTGGGGTGCTTGGGAGTGTCATTGTGCTGATGATGAGAATAAGGATGGAGTATGAGCAGTGAATGAAGGAAAATATGTATGTTTGGGTAAGTTTTAGCCTTAAATGACCTCGACTACCCGCACACAAGCCTTACATTACAAACCTATAAAGACCTACTTATCTTGAGGAGTTGTGTAATACTTTACATTAGTGGAGAGTGATGAGAACAACAAGCCTATGGAACCTAAATATACTATCTTAGGAGATCCGAGTACTTATCTCAATTCTCATAAACTCATCTAGCTTGCAATTGTTTTGGATAAGGAAGACACACACTTGTGAGAACCCACGATCTAAATTTGTTTTATTATGAGATTAATCCATTATTAAATAAATAAATTATCTTGATCATATTCTCACATATTCTTGGTAGAGTAATTCTTAAGGCACGTATCACATGCCCCTTGGAAAGCTTGATTATTCAGTTTTAGGTCAAATAAAAGGGTGAAATCAACTCTTCTCTTCATTAATTTTGAGGACAACGACTTCTTTCTTTTCTTTCTTGAGGACAAGCAAACTTTAAGTTTGGGGTGTTTGATGAGTGTAAAACTCATCTATGTTTTGAGTCCATTTCACATGTTGTTTTTTGAGTATTTTATGTCCAAATTCATGTAAAGCTCGCAAAATTTCCCTCTAAACTTGGTTTTTTAGGATTCTTGATGGAAAGCAAGTGATTTATTAAGAAAATATGCAAAATATTTCCAAAAAGAGAGTTAACATGATGTCTCATAGAATTCCATTGGGAAGATAAATTTTTCTATATCATCTGGAGCATCAAATGGTTTGAATCCACTCATGGTAGCATTCTACATCCAAAGAGCTCTCCAACGACACCTCACACGCCCAAATTCGAGTTAAAACGAAGAAGTTATGGCCTTGACAAGTTGGAGAAGAAAAACTAGTTGCTGAGCAGGATGTTGATGTTGCGACTCCAAGATGTTGATGTCGCGACTCCAATGTTTAAAAAACCATAAATGCCCAAAAAAATGTTGTTTTGGATTGTTTTCAAGCCATTTCACCATAGGACTATAAATACTCATTTTTTCGGTTTTTAGTGCAACAAAGTAGGTGAGATAACACCTCTAATGGGGTTTCTGTCTCCAAAACCTTCCAAATTTTCAGTTTTTCCATTTTTTTAAGCCAGAGCTTATTTTTTAGAGCAGATTTTTTTAGCATATATATTTTTTTTAGCTTAGAGCAGCTAGAGCTGGAGTTGGAGTTGGAGTTGGAGCTAGAGCTTTTAAGTTTTTAGTGTTTCTTTAGCTTTAGCTTAGTTTTGATTTTTGGTAGATCTTAGAGTAATTTTAAATGATTTTTATTTGTATTGAAGAGATTTTGGTGCTGTACATCAGAGATTCAGATTTCATTACTGTTCAGACAAAGATTGAAACTCAAATCACGATTTGAATCTCACTCCTTATCTCTTGATTTCTTTCTTCATTTTTCTGACTTGTTGTTTGGTTGGTGATGATTGGAATCCAGTAATGGAACATTAAACACCCCCCAGGCGTGGCGATTGGTGAACATTGAGACTTGAAGATTTTCAATTTATTTTGTGGGTTTGAAGGCCCGATTTATATAATTGTATTGTTCATATAATAGGTTGTTCTGAATATCAGTAGCTTATACCCAAAAAATTGCTGTTTCGTTGCTTTGATTTCTAGGAGGTCCTCTAAGTGACCCAAAGATGGAGATTCTTGAGAGTAAAGAGCGGTAAATTTGGGGTATGTTAGACTAATATTATGGAACTAATAAACTTTGAAAGATTACTTTGATAGATCACTAAATTACTCATGGTGTGAGGATTAATTAGATGATGTATCAGTTTAATGTTTAGAGGTCTCACCTTAGTCTAATAGAATGACCTCGATCTCGTGTTAGCATAGATCTAATTAAGGAGAGAGAGAACTTTATTAGATTTTATGGTTGAGATACCAATTACATTGGAGAAGGCTTGCATTATCCTTTTTATAAGGGCAAGAAGTCTTCAGTCATAAGAAAAGGGTGTGAACTACTGGTTAGGAAAAATACCAAGTTCTTAGAAAGAAGATTCTATCCCCTCTAGTAGCTAATTAGACCCATTGACTGGTAAGAAATGGTTCTCTAAATAATTAGAAATGTACTTAGTTTCAGGAGGAATCCAAGGGTATACTACATTGCTCTTGGACTAATTTAGTATTCAACTCACAAAAATGTTGTGCTTTCAAGGAGATTACAAATTGATTGTTAAATGATTATCACACGTTCTAGTGCCTCTCTTCCTTACATTTTAAATTAAGTAGTTGTTTGTTTGGTAGATTTTAGGATTAGTTTTAAATCTGTTTCTATTTCAGTTAAATTGATTTTATTCCACATCATATTTGGTCGCCTAAATAGTGAAGAGCCCTTGTACTTGGGTGCTCAAATTCCAATTAGAGAGAACCTCCAATCCTCGTGGGTACGATATCTGGACTTTTAGAGTTCACTTTATTACTTGTATGACTCGTGCACTTGCAGAAAGGGGATGGCTGTTGGTAATACTTTTCATTTCAGTTTTTAAGTACACTTACTTTTTAAAATCAGTTTTTTGAGTATTTACCACATTCATTTCCTTGGCCAAATTTTCATATAAAATACATTATTTGGTCTCTTACACTTACAAATAATATTAGTGCGCTACTTTCAACTTTCATCTTCTTTGAATAATGTTGCACTCATATCGAGGCTTCTAAAACCACGGTATAAATTGGAGTATTTCTCTTGCTTAGAGCTAGCTAAAATCGACGGTTCAATAAGATATTGTTTGATTGCCATAAAAGCTTGGTTACACTCCTCATTCCACTCGGACCTTTTGGCTCATTTCAGAGTGATAAAAAATGGTATTAGTGGGTCGATGAATTGGGATATGAATCGCCCGAGAGCTACCAGTCGGCTAGTTAGCTAATGTATTCCTTTTCTAAAGGTATGAGTCTAAGAGTTCATTGTAGCTTCGAGCTGAATAGAATTGGCCTCTATCCCTCTTTGGGTCACCATAAAGCCTAAAAACTTGCCTAAGTTGACTCCGAACGCACACTTCAAGGGGTTGAGTTTCATGACATACCTTCGCAATAGCTCAAAGGCCTCTTGTAGATGCTTGGTATGGTCGAAGGGTTCCTTGGATTTTACGAGCATGTCGTCGATATAGACTTCCATGGTGTTGCCCAACAGCGGTCGAGAAATCTTAGTCACCACCCTTTGAAGGGACCCAACCCAGATTTCCTCTTCCTAACCCGAGGGACCCTCCCGGCACTCCTATGGATTTAAGAAAACATTTCTTTTAAACCCTTTATAAAAGTGAATACGTGGAGTGAACCCATTTATACAGTTATGCTTTCCATTAAAACCTTATTAAACATTGTGGGAAATTTTTATATTTTTAACACATTTAGCCCTTTTTATACGATTAAACATTATGAAGAAAATCGGGTAGAGTTTCCTCTGTTTTTCGGACATTTCCCAATTTACAACACTGCTGATAAACATTTTACACACTCCCGATAATGTTGGTTACTCCACGTCGACTATGGGACATCAAGTCCTCTGAGAAATTTGAATCAAAATTTAAAATCATTTAAGACACCGTAAAATGTCAAGCAGATTTTTATATTGTTTGGAGCTCTAGTTGGGGATTACACCCAACCGCCTACGTACCTCTACCACACAAAGGATCAGAGCTCTCATGGTTCATTTCTTTAAAACATATATACATTACAAAATAAAGGTGCAAAAATAGTTATTTACAACAAGGTTTATACATTTTCAAAAAGTGGTCGTCGTGGTGGAAATGTCAGCAGGCGAGGATGCTCGGCCTTTCGTCGGTCTACCTTTCACAAAACATTTTGTAAAACATTTTGGAAGGGTAGGCTAAAGAGCTCAGTGAGAGCACAGTTCATAGGAAAATAATGTTTCCAGATATAGTTCAAATACAATTGTATAAATATCTCATTTTAATAAACATTTACTTTACTTTATTTTCCTTTTTGAATCTGTCATATCCAATGGAACCCGCTGCAGATTAACCAGTTGGCCCATGAAGAACCTCCAGATCTGGAGCAGTCTTCTGATCACCCGATGGCCCGAGGAACCTTCGATAAATCGTGCCTTTCTTTTAAATACCATTACACTATGGAATAAATCACATCGTGCGTTGGTTATAAGGGAAACACATGTCTAGCCTCAAATCATGTTCTGTCATTAATTCTATATTTGAATGTAATTGTAACAGTAGCTTAATTTTAGCCTTACCGTTGACCAACTTTTGTAATTTGTAACAATAGTACAGCCTTACCATTAACATGTTTACTAAATTAGACTCTCAATCACTTTGTATATATTTAGAACTTCTATCAATGAAAGGCATCGAAAAATCTATTACTTTACATGGTATGAGATCCATAAATCTCTAACGAGTCACCGATCCAAGTCCTTGCCATGTCTTACGCCTCCCGGAGTCAAAATCGAACTTTTAATCTCCGCATGACACTCCTTTCGTGAAAATAAATCACTCATTGCACTCGGCTTATCACTACCCCAATCAATGAAAAGTTAACTCACTGCCTTTCCTCAATGGCGTGCTCAATTCGAGAAGCACTCCTCATTGGTTCTGATTTACTTTCGACTATGTCGAGGCACCCTTCGTTGTCCACTCTTGCATTGTCTGCTTGATGGCGCATGAACCAGTGGGTTCGCCAGGATAAACTTAACCTGAGTGCTATTTTAGCATCTACATCTCCTTCCATCACCCCACTTATTGCTACAACACAGACCTCTCATGGCGCTTGGACAAAGCTAAAAAATTTATATGCTAGCCAATCCCGAACTCGAGCTATGCAGTTACAGGAGGAACTCACCTTAATCCAGCGTGGAACTCGGTCAATCACAGAATACCTCCATCTTTGTGAGGCCTTGGCGATGAAATATACCATTATTGATCATCCAATTTCGGGATGATGACCTAACTCTTTATGTGTTGAATGGCTTAGGTCAGTTTTGGGATCGCGGCGCTGTTGGCGGGCGAAGAATCGTCATTGTGCTGAGGAGTTGCCTGACCTTTTGGTTGGACGTGATGCATATCGAGGTGCTTCAGGAAGCGCGACCGCGACAACTAGTTGTTTTACGCCCAGCTTCACGAAGGCGAAGCATTACGCACGAGGAAGTCAATCATGGTCGCGAAACATGATTACGCTTTGTGGGCCTCCTAGGTTTAACTTAAGCAAAAACTTTAATGGAGCCCAGCGTGATGGTCGTCGCTCGATAACATCTACGGGAGACTGATTATTCCAATCGGGCGTTACCGGCCAAAATGCGACTCTGTGATCGAATTGGGCCACATTGCCAGAAGTCATGTCCTCAATTCCATTCCACCGAATGTTTCAATAAATTGTGCTCACAGCATCTAATGGAAGGGATAAAAATTGGTTACTTGATTGTTTGCTTCTCGTAATATCACGGATGATCTTTTCAATATATCTATTCATTCAAATATGATGGGCCAGCGAGTAATTCTTGGTGATGAAAGCTCGGGTTTGGCGGAGTCTCACATATTGGTTGTTGTGACTTTTGCCTCTCCCTCAGAACTTTTTACATTGCATGATACTCTTTGTGTTCCCGAACCTTTGCAAGAATTTAATTTAGTTCATCGTCTCACGAACAAAGTATATGCTGTTAAATTCATCCTTTTTATTTTCTTGTGAAGGACAAGATCTCGGGGGCGATTCTACTAAAAGGAGCATGTAACAATGGAATCTACACCTTCCCGGAATCAATAGTAGCATAAAAAAAGGTTGCTAATGTGCATGAATAGACTTTTATTGATGGATGGCACAAGCGTCTTGGGCTTCCTTCTATTAAAATTGTCCATCATCTTGTTAAAAAATTTTCTCTTCCTATTTCATCGACTAAAACTTTGTCTTCACTATGTCATTCATGTTCTATCAATAAAGCTCATCAAATGACCCTTTAGATTATTGATAGTCTCCAAAGTCATGAGCCACTTGAACTTATTTACAACGTGTGTAGGGTCTAGCGAGGATTTATCTTGGAGATTGATGGATCAAGGAATGTACCTTATTTTTGTTGATCATTATACAAAATATATATGGTTTATCCAATGGTCACTAAATCCGATTGTTTCTAAATTTTCCACATTTCAAGCGGTTTTGTTGAAACCCCACTTTCAAAAATCAATCAAAACATACTCTAGACAATGGTGGTGAGTTTATTGCTTTAAAATCATATCTCCTACTTCATGGCATAACTCACTACACTACTGCTCCCCACACACCGCAACAAAATGTTGTCTTTGAACGTCTTCATCGTCATCTCGTTGAAACAGGCCTTACACTCCTTCATGATGCCCATCTTGATTTCTCTTATTGGCCTTATGCCTTTCAAGCGACCTACCTCATAAGCAGACGTAGCACCTCTTCTTATTAAAAATCACCTTTTGAAGTCCTTTTTGGTCAAACACCAAATTATTTGAAATTAAGTGGGATGCATTTGTTATCCTCTCACACGGCCCTATAACTCAAATAAAATGCAGCCCAAATCCAAAGCCTGTCTTTTTCTCGGCTATTCACCAACTCAAAATGCATACAAGTGTCTTGAACCTCAAACAAAAAAATTTCTCTTCTCCCGGCACGTGTTATTTGATGAAACCCAAGATCAATCCAGCCTCTCTCAACATAGGTCTTTCGTGCTAACCTAGAAACCTCCAGACCCTCCCCCATTTCTTCCTCTCTTTTTTGGTGCCCACCAGTTCGCAGTGCCGTCATCACTGGCGCCCGGCGCACCAGCATCATTGCAACCTTCGGAAGGTTCACCTGCCATTGTCACGACCTCCTCAGGTACTTTCGGACCCTCTGGTTCTTTACTTCATGATTCCTTGCCCATTATAAATCACCCCCCATCTCATCCGACTCCTCCTTTAGATGATACTAGGACTGCTTCTCCCTTAAATCTTCCATCCCACTCTCCCCATTCTACTCCGAGATACCCATCTAGGTCCCAGTTTTCTCCCTCCATCTTGATTTCTCACAAACCTCCCAATAGATACTCCTCCCAGCACTCATAACATGACCACGAATCAATAGACAATCTTCAAACCCAAATAGATCCATATAGTGTCGAACATCCCTCTTCCCCGAACCATTGAGCTAACTTGATTGTGAGCCAAGCCATTCTCCAACCTCTTTGGTGTGAGGCCATGTCCGATGAGCTCACTACTTTAATGAAACATAGGACTTGGGACCCCTAGTTTTCACCCTGGCTTGTACCGTGGGTTGTAAGTGGGTCTTAAGTAAAAAGGCATCTTTGATGGATCGGGTGGACTGATTCAAAGCCGTCTAGTTGCTAAGGGTTATGATCAATGCCTAGTATTGATTACAAAGAAACAATACGTGGTCAGGCTTGACAACTATTATTGTATTATCTATTGTCGTCATGAAAGGGGTGGGATTTGAGCAAATGGATGTCAACAATGCCTTTCTAAATGGTGCATTAGCGGGCGGTACATGGCACAACCCCGGGGTTCAAGGACTTGTCAAACCTAACCATGTTTTCGGGTTAAAAAAGGTGATTTGCGAGGGCTTAAACAAGCTCAGTGGGCTTGGTACAGTACTAAAATATATTCTTTAGGCTGGGTTTTCACAATTCAGGCAGTTCCTCCCTCTTCATTTACAGAGTCAAGGCTCTAATCTTTGTTATTTTCTAGTTTATGTTGATGATCATGTTATTCACAGAATAATTCAATTCTCGTGGCCAATATTATTAGCGGTGGGTGATATGTTTTCTCTCAAAGGATATGGGTTCTCTTCGGTTCTTCTTAGAGGATTGAAGTAATAATTCCTACTTTCGGGCTGAGTTATTTCTCTCACAACATAAATTATGTTCGTGATCTTTTAGCCAACACAAGTATGAGTGGAGCTAAAGATGTCTTAACCCCTTTCTCTATGACTCGATCCAGCTGATTGATTGATGGCATTCTTTGCGGAGTGGACAACTCCGAGTTTCGTAGAATAATTGGCCACCTTCAATACCTTTTCCTTGACACGATCCGACATCTCATTTGCGTCAATACTATCTCGGTTTATGCACAAGGCAACTACGAAATCAACTGGACTGACAACAAAGGCTTCTTATTTACTTAAAGCAAACCATTTTTCATGGTATTTAGATCCTAAAGTGGCCTTCCCCATATTAAGAACATACTCACGTCTGGAATTGGGCTGGAAATGTGGATGTGCCCGTCAACCTCTGCCTATATCAGTTTTTTGGGCTCTAATCCCATTTCTTGGAGCTCGAGAAACAACGAGCATTACACGATCCAGCCGGAAGAACTAGCATTTCCAGTCACATAATCTCCCCAGCTGCTTTGTGATAACCTCGGAGCCACACATCTCAGTTTTAGCCCGGTCAATCATTCGCGCATGAAACATATTCAAATCGACCTTCACTTTGTGTGTGACCCCAGTGCATAAAGGGAAGCCTCGAGTTAAACATGTGCATACTCGAGGGCCCGAATAACACACATTAACAAAGTCATTGTAAGACCCATACGAATTTCTATGTAACAAGATTGGTCTTGCGATGGAAGACTCAATCTTGAGTGGAAGCACATGTCTAGCCTCAAATATGTTCTGTCATTAATTCTATATTTGAATGTAATTATGTGATAGCTTAATTTTAGCCTTCAGTTGACGACTTTATGTAATTATGCAGTAGCTTAATTTTAACCTTACCATTAACATCTTTACTAAATTAGACTCTCAATCACTGTTGTATATATTTTGAAGAACTTCTATCAATGAGAAGGCATTGGAAAATCTATTACTTTACATTGGTAACCTTTTGTTACTTCACATGCATGGCCAAGTATTGTCACTCTTCCCTTCCTCTATAAAAAATCCTATCCCTTTCATGTACCATGCAACAAGCATTTTAGTCGACTTTCCTTTAAACTTTATCTATGCAACATAGGGTAACCATGGATTCAATCATACACATTTTCATATAAACATATATATATATATATATAAAATATATATACATAAACATTTAATTTAATATGGAAACCATAAATCATGCTTTATAAAACTATGGAAACCATAATCATTTCATATTTTCTCAACATAAGTAAAGTCAAAACCACATTTCCTTTTTTGTTTAAACATTTATAACATATATATGAAAACATATATATTTGTAAACATTAATATATATATTTCCATAAACATTTACGTTTTCCCTCACCTTAGTTATTTAAGCCTTTTTTCCTCCTTTAAAAACTTTCCATGTTTGTCCTTAATCACTTTCCTCCTACAAGTCACATTATACATAAAATCCATTAACATTCATACCTTAACAATATTCAATTAAACCATTAACTATAATATACTTTCTATTAAATTAGAAAGCAACCCTTAAGCCTTTTCTTATTCAACTTAATCTCAACTTAACCAATTCCTTCCAATTGATCAAAGACTCATGACAACATCATTACAAGCCTTAAATCAAGCCATTAGCATGCTTAAAGTGAAAAACCCATCATGCCCTTCACCTTAGCAAAAAAATTACATTTATACCTTAATCAATTCTTTTTTATTAAAACTTTAATTCTAATACATTCCATTAGGCATTTAATCACTTCCAATTGATTAAAATAAATTGGCTCAACTTTTCCATACCTGGGGTGGGCCGAATCCTACATGTCACACATTCATCATTATTTCTTCAATTTCTTCCATTTTCTTTCAAAATTACATTTAATAATTCTCAAATGCCATTGATTCAATGAAACTAAATCAAACCAATGCATGTCCAATTAAATAGCCTCTCTTGCCGAAATTTACAGCCTTATAAATATACTCTAACCTTTTCAAATTCTTAACAAAATCAGCAAAATAATGTCAATTTAATAGCTAAAGCCTTAACATAACTCAATTGAGGGTTTAGATAAATAAATCTATAAAACCCTAATTGTTTACCTTGATAGTTTTGGTGTCTTGATGTTAACTTGCATTCAAATGAAATCTCTTGTTCAAATCTACATAACGTTGTACCCGAAAAACTCATTTACACCATCATACATAACCATTTCACTCCATTAACCTTCAAATTCACATAGACTAGTAAGTGATCTCACCGCCCAAAACTTGATTTTCACTTAGGATTTGATCAGGGTACTTCATGGACATGATGAACACTTGAAATGGACTTAAAATGGCATGAGATTATGATTGGCTTGAAAGGGCTGCTAAGTTGTCTCCCTTGCATGGACGTGAAGTGCTTCTTTTTTGGCTTCACTTTTGCCTTCCAAATTGTCTCACCCGTAAGCACACCCACAACCAAGCCAAATGCTTTCATGCCGAATTTTCCCTCCAATTGTCCTTAAATTAATAACATGCCATTGGTTAGCATCCTTAATTTCATAATTGGTCGATGTGTAACCATATAATCAAAAGTAATCGAAACCACTTTATTTTTCCATAAAATCCCACTAACTTGAACCATAGTTAGCCTTAACTAACTCATGGTTTGCTAACACAAATATCCTTTTAACTTTAGCTAACTTTTAACTCATAAACTAACCAAAGGATTAAAATTTAACTACTTTATGACATTATCAAAGTTAATGGCAAGCTCTCATAGTCATTTCTTAAATCACATGGATCGCCAAGCTTACATGGCTTTGCATTCCATTAGTTCTTTGCTTACTTAAATTAGTCTTACTCATTAAATGACTTAAATGCCTCCTTGAAAATAATACCCCTATCTGGAGATAAGACTCAGAAATATTCACTTGTGTAGTTCAATCATAAAATTGACCATGGAATACTCTAATTAAACTTATTTCCTATCATGAACATACTTTAAAAATATTTCTAGAGATTTTAAGAATATTTTTAAAACTATTATTAATAAAAGGGCATTTTAAGTCATAAATAGTGGGATGCTTCAAAAACCCCTTAAAAGCGAATTCAGTTTAAATCATAGTTTCAGTTCTTCCCCAGACTCAATACACATTATTAGAACACTTTTGATTTTGAGGCTGGATTTTTCGAAAATTACTATTCATTTGGCGTTTCCATTAAATACATAACATCAAGCGAGGTACTTTTTCATGACGATAAGTCGGTCTTACAAACCTTTGATAAAACAGTTGACCTAACATTCTTCAAACCTAAAGGCATCATATTATAACAATATAGCCCGTGTGGTGTAAGGAAGGTTGTTGTCTCTATGTGGGGTAGTTCATTGGAGTATAGTGATGTCAGAAAGCAGTCGAGAAGCTTGATAGTGATAGATTTTTGTCTGACATGTAATCTGAATCTATCATTGGCAAGGGAAGTATCACTTTTGGGCATGCCTTGTCAAGGTTAGTGCAATTCACACATGCTCTCCATTTTCCTCATTTCTTTGGAACCACCACCACATTGGCTAGCCATTTGGGGTATTTTACTTCTCTAATGAAACTTACTAGCGAGTTATGCTTGTCTGTATGATGCGGTGGCATTCGGGTAGAAGAGCCCACCAGCCTTACGCCCCTTTGCGAGATGCTTTGCATGGGGATAATATTTAGTTTGTGTGAGGCCACTTGGTAGGTTAATCCCAACCCTTATCGGTGCTCAGCCCGAATACATCTATATTGTTCAACAACCTGAGTCATAGCACTTTCGCTTTCTTCGTCGGTTTGAGGAAGGCGTGTATGTGAACTTTAGAGCCCGTCTAACGTTACTTTTTCTAGAGAATCTACAACTGGTGGATCATTTTCTTCCGTCCTAAGTTAGGTGGTGAACTGTGACTGCTACACGGGGGTTTTATCTTCAGGAGGAGGATTTTCAAGGCTCTTCTCCCATTTAAGTTCCTGTATAGATAGTTGATAACACTGCCTTGAGGCTAGTTGACTGCTTATAAGGTCAACCTGTCCAATGTTAGTTAAATAAATGATCATTTGGTGGTAGGCCAAGGGACCGCTTTCCATCGAAGTGCAACCCGGGGCTACGCCCCATTAGCATGGCGTTATGGGACCTAAGTCATTGATGACGGAGAAACGAGAACTTGTAGCTACTGGCGGCTATCTGAGGAGCATGACATCTCCTAGTGTTATGGTAGTTACACTGTTGAAATCAAAGAGGATCCGTTTGGCTGAGTTTAGCATGTCTAAAGAAAGTTTCATCTGTTCGAAGGCCAGTAGTTGCAATAAGTCTGCTTCACTGTTAGGATCTACCAGTACCCTATGCACATCAAAATCGTTAATACAAAGGGTGAGTACTAGAGCATCATAGTGGGGCATAATAATCCTTTTCGGGTTGACAGGAGGAGAGAATATGGGGCTATCTATTGGCTTGGTTCCCTTATATCTAGCTCGTGTGTGGATAACATTTACCCTAGCTTTGACTATGGTGGCTCTCAAGAGATTCTTTTGTGGGCGCTTCGATTGGTACTAGTCATTAGATGGGCCACCTAGTATATAATTTATGGCCGGTTTGGATTTTGACGGGGTTGCCACACTAGCTATATTATGTCTGCAGCTTGCCCAAATTGCACTCCTTGATCAAGTTCCTTGATATACCTCCTGAGGTGTCTTGCTTTGATTAGCTTTTCACCTAAGAACTTTAGGCTTCGGCACCTGTCAGTCTCATGCTGATGGTCTCTATGATAATCACGCCTCAAGGATTTGTTTCTTTGGGAGGGATCTGTCTAGATCGGTGGAGATACATTAAATTGGCCCGGTCGCGAATGATGGCATAACCTCTCATGAATGTTTAGGGTGAATTGCGGGGGGCTCTTTCCTTTTTTATGGCCCCGATCACGGTCCGATTTCGGTCTGCTTTGACCTTCCTTGGTGTTAAGAGCGACTTTTCTCGAACTGACTTATTTTCTTAGAAATTTACATTTGGTTTTGCAAACTATGACAGTTTGAGTTACTGCTTGGATATTGTCCTCGACATTAGTACCTATCATCACTTTGTATAATTCTTCCATGCTCCTTGGTGATCTAAAGATAACGATTAGAAGAAAGGGGTCGATGGCCCAAAGATTCTCCTAATGTTTTGGAGGATTGCATCCATGCTATACGACTCTATCTATTGGATGGCTTGCCTAAACCTCCTTGTGAAGTCTCGATTAGATTTTTCTTCCTGTTTGAGAATAGTTTATAGGGAACTGATGTCTCTCTTTTGTCGCACCGAGCAAAGGTACCATGATATGAATGTGGGCCATAGTTCATTGAACAAATTTTTTGAATAGCATAGGAGCTTGTAAAACCAAGCCAATGCGAGCCCTTGTAAACTAGCCGGGAATACTTTGCATAACAACCGGTCATTGCCGGCATTTAGTGTCATCGCTTGATTATAATGGAGCATATGGTCGTAAGGGTTAACGAAGCCATTGAACGTGGTGAAAGATGGAATGGCAAACCCGCGGGGTGGTGGCGGATTTCAAATACCAAAGCGTGCAAGCGAGTTATGACTCATCGCCCGAGGACTAAATGGGGTCGAAACAACGGCGCCAAAAACTTGTTAACTAAAATATGTATATACAAATTCATGTTGCTATGACCAACAGACTATTATCTAATCCCCGGTAACGGCGCCAAAAACTTGTTGATATCACAACTTATATAACTTGTATGCTCATAAGAAGAATTGTTTTGTCACTAAACTCATTTAAAATTTTAGTTTGGTCTTAAAAACTGCAAGTTCCACGGAGTCATCTAGTAATAAAGTTGACACAGTAAAGTCGGATATACGTTCCCACGGAGATCGAAAATTTAAACTTCCAACTACCCATTTTCGAGTTCTAGACTTTTTAAACTTCCATTTCAGAAAAAATTTAGTAACCTAATAAGAATTTTAATAACTGGAATACCACATTTAAAATAAATGGAAAAATTTAAATCCTAAATATAGTAATTTTGAACAGTTATTCTTTGGGAAATGAGCTTGGGATTTCCAGCACTTTGTAAATTATCAATTCCTTTATCATAATCTCATTCTATTTTCCCTTGAGTTGGAATCTGAATTTGTTATAGTATAGTTTGGATTCCTCCTCTAACCATACTTTTCACTAAGTAGAGATTCGTGTTCATTTATTGATTCGTTTTAAGGCCAAGTAGGTGTTCGGAACCAACAAAATTTATAACTTTAGTTCCTACTACGACGTGGCAAAGCTCTTTGCGGTATAGTGGCTCTACGGTCGAACACAGAGATGTGTTTTCTTCGTGAGAGAAGAGTTACAGTGCATTGAAAATACTGCTTTCCCGTTGGATTTATGGAGTGTGTGGAAAACAGTTTGTGAATGGTTGCAAACTGAAATAACTGAAGTAAAAAGTTAAGAGAGAAATCCTTGAAGTCTCGGGTCACTAGGCTTAAAGTTCTAGGTTAACTGACATGTGTTCGGGTCTTTTTCCTCGCGTTGGGGAGCATGACATATAGTCATCTCCAGAACCGGATCTTCATTTAGCTTTAAAACCTAAACCCTAAGAGTTTTCCTTTTGAAAGATGGCATTTCTTTAGGCATAAATGTCCCTAGCAGTGAAAACACATCTCAAAAACCCTACCCTACGATAACTAATAGGAGACAACTAACTGGGCCTCAGTGGATCTAGTGAAAGTATCACGGGCAGCTTGCAAATACACATTAAAGAGAGCATGCTTAAGAGATTTTAACACATGGTGAGAGAAGCGGGAACCTGAAATACCCTTAAACACAAACATGAAGAGCATGAGAGCGTGCGGTAGAGTCTAAAAAACAACACCCAGTGACCTTCCCCTTCAAGGATCAGGGGGTATTAGCCAAGCATCCCTTGATTTGTCATCATCAAGGGGTGTTTGGCTACCAAGAAAGTGAAGGAAGAAGAAGAGAAAATCATCAACAACAGAGAGGAGGAAGCTTCGTGCCTGACCGATTGATTGAGCAACAAAAAGTTGATTTGATTCTGGCTTGATCGCGAGCTTATATAGGTGCTTTCGATAAAGGAAATTACAAAGTGTGTTAAATAACCAAAAAATTACATAAGGGCAAACTTGTATAAAACCACTAACCGTGAATCAAAAGCAGTCGAAGAGACGGTGGCGGTGTTTTGCGGTTGCGACGATTAGCGACCCTGCGAGAATTTCGCAGCTTTGCGAAATTTGCGAAGTTACAAACTTTGCAACCTACTTGAAATTTCCGGCTCTTCTCTTCGATTATATGTTCAAATTTCCCTACGGTTTGATCATGGTCTTTGAATTATTTCAGAATCATCATGTTTGAATCGAAATGAGGAATTATGAGGGCATTGACTGAAACTACTAAAATAGCTACAAAAAATGATAGAAGTAGCAAGTCGGGATCCCGATGTAACGGTGAGGTTATTGAAGTCGATTGGCCAAAAGAGGCATAAAACCTGCATAAACAAGGCTCAATGGTGCACTATTTGGGTACTAATCACTCCTGATAGAGATTGTTGCTAGTCCCTTAGCAATGATAAAAGAAGGAAGATCTGCCAGGATATGTTTATGCGAAATGGAATGTTTGTTGAAAAAGCATCTTCTAATAATGCTGACCTTTAGTATGATCAATTGAGACTCGTATAAAGACCGACTTGGGAGAACTTAATGCCATCTGGAGCAAGTTTAAGGGTAACAATTATTCAAAGGAAATCAACCTTAAGTTCCACAAAATCTAAGTGTTTTTAGGTGATCGGTTGCGCGATAATTTGCGAGAGTTACTTACTGACAGGCTACGCGATGCCTTGAACATGTTGAATGACTACAAATAGATTAGTTTCCTCACTTATTTCATAGTTCATTTTTGTTTTGCGGGGTGTATCGCGAAAGCAGCTTCACAAACTACGTGTAACGGGGATCACTTGTGACTCCCGACCCGACTAAGGTTTAGGGCATCAAGTTAAAAGGATCTTTTGACCACAAACTCTTCAGGTTTCACCCCAGACTTCGGATGGTTTCGAGAATTCAGCACCTACAACTCGCTAAACTCCACCTATCCACCCATGTAGCAAGAACTAAGTCGGTGACTCCCAACCAGTTGGTTTAGGGTACCAGGCTTTAAAGGCTTTTGCCGTAGACCCCTCGGACCTTGCTCGGGTTTCAAGGCAAAGCGTCGTGGCTTTACTTATCTCTTTTTCTTTTTCTTTTGTCTTTTCTTTTTCTTTTGGAAGACACATTGGCCTTCATTCTTGGGAACTCTAACCTATTATGGGTAGTCAATGAAGCTAAGGTCGGTTTGTAAAGTAAAGGAGAATGCGGCACAGAGAATGGTGGAAGACGGGGGGGTAGTACGGGGTCTTGATTGACGAAAAAACTCAATCAGGCATGGAACCATTCTAGCATTTGGTATTATACAGTGCTTCAACTTTTCAACTTACAGGAAAGGCAAAATCACAAATATAGGGTCAAAATGAGATGCAAAAGTATAGAAAAATAGATTTGTATTATATATCAAGATAAATTCTGAAAATTTTTACTTTTTGCAAAAGAGTAAATAGCAAGCCTACATATAAACACAAAGGGCTTTGCTTGGGCATGAAGTACTAGTAAACTAAAACCAAAAGTATGAACATCACTTCGACACTAACTATCCTAGTAATAGAGCGAAGGTAGTGGAGGAAGTGAGAGTGCCTCTCGATTAGTGGGCGGACTTCGTCCTCGGCACAGGCGGTGAGGTGCTCTTGGTGAAGTGGGTGATCTTTGGCTGCGGATTGCCAACACAAAGAAAACAAGTCTGTGATCATAACAAGATCATTAACAAAATGGAAACCAGGCAAGACTAATCAATTAAATTAGTGGCTTTTGAGACAACTGCGGGGAGCCACTCCCCCAAATGTATAGCACGAGGAATTAGGAAGGAATTTCCTCCTGTGCGCAATACATTTACCGACATGGGGCTCTTCCTCTCGGTCCATTGACCTTGAACACTCTATTATCATTTGGTTGAGGTAAGGTCCTGCGAACCATTGGGGTATGATTGATGAACGATGAATGGTCCAATCCATCTTGATTTGAGCTTACCTGGAAAAAGGTGGAGTTTGGAGTCATAGAGTAGGACTTGGTCCCCCCCTGGTTGAAGTTCTTCCGGGTTAAATCATGCCACTTCTTTAATTTGTCCTTTGCAATTTTTGAATTGAAGTAGGCGTCATTCCTGAGCTCCTCTAACTCATTGACATCAAGGAGTCTCTAAAGGCCAGCTCTTCCCATGTCTAGATTCAATTTTTTTATTGCCCACCATGCCTTATATTCAATTTCCACCGGCAGGTGGCAGGCCTTGCCATAAACTAGGCCATAGAGGGGGGACATTCAGGATGGTCTTGTATGTTTGTTACGTATGACCGCAAGGAATCCGAGCTTGAGGGAACCAATCCTTCCTATTTGAGATCACCACTTTCATCAGTATAGTCTTGATTTCCCTGTTGGCTAGCTCAACCTGGCCACTGGTCTGAGGATGATAAGGAGTGGCCACTTTGTGCTTGACACCATACTTGGATAGGAGATTCTCAAAAGGTTTGTTGCAAAAATGTGAACCTCCATCACTGATTATGGCTTTGGGAACTCCGAATACGGAGAAAATGTTCTCCTTCGAACTAATACGGTCTTGTGGTCTGGCTGCTCTACACGCCACTTTGCTTCCACCCACGTTTGACACATAGTCGACTCTAGGGATGTAAGTATATGCAGGAAGGAAGTGGGAAATGGTCCCATAAAGTCGATGCCCCAAACATCAAATAATTCAATAACCAAAATAGGATTCAATGGCATCATATGACGACGAGAGATTTTCCCAACCTTTGGCATTTGTCGCATTGTTTGCATATGGTATAGACATCCTTAAATAAAGATGGCCAATAGAAACACGCACCTTAACACCTTCATTCTGGATTTTACGGGAAGCAAAATGACCCCCACGAACCTTGTCATGGCGGTGGGCGAGTATCCACTGGTTGTTACCAGCCAGGCACACACCTTGATTATTTGTCCCGGCCTGATATTTGAGCAATAGGGCTCTTCCAGTGAAGTAGAGTGGATTTTTGCATGGAAGAACTTCTTGTCTGTGCTTTCCGTGCATTGGCAACTCCCACTGTTACTTTCGAAGTTGGCGTGTGGGCGAACCAAGAACCTTTATCCCTGGCAGTAGAACTCCTCAGGTCGTTAAGATTGGGGGTTATGGGTGTTGTGTGCTATGGTTGAGTGGAGAGGTGATCGACAAATGACATTTTCTACCCCATTTTTATCCCAATTTGGGTTAATTCACAGTGGAGGAGGACCCACTGATAAGCCCTAGCTTTGGCATTTTGCTTAGTGACGAGATATTTCAAAGGCCCGAATGGTACAAAATGAAGATGATTATTTACGCCCCTAACAAATAAGCACGAGGAAACTTGTCAAGGAGCAAAACTCTTTTGCTAACAAATCTTTCGGTGGTAGTGTAATTCCTACAGGCTTCATTCGGTGTTTTGCTAGCATGGTAAAGCCACGTCACGGTTTCCTTTTGTCCTTTGTCCAGGGGCGCTCCGGCCGGCGAGGAGTCACTTACGCCGCGTAACCTCGAAGGCGGTGCGGATAGGGGCCCTCACTATTGGTGCAGTGGTTAAATAAGCCTTGAGTTCTTCAAACTCTGTTGTGCGAGACCAATTCAAGCGTAACATCTTTTGAAGAAGCTTATAAAGTGGCTTGGCGTTTTTGAGAGGTAGATATGAACCTCTGTAAAAACTGCATGCCCCAAAAGCGCCTCCACAGTCTTAACATTTGTGGGTTATGGCGGTTTGGAAATCGAATCAACTTTTGCTTTTATCAACTTGATCCCTTTCTGCAATGATATGCCCAAATACAATGCCTTGGTGACCATAAAATGGCATTTCTCCCCCGATTTAACACTAGGTTTTCTACATGCACTGTGCAGGATGGTTTCTAGGTTGACTAGGCACTCCTCAAAATTCTCTCCATAGACTGTAATATCATCCATGTAAACCTCCATAATACGTTCTACTAAATCGCTGAAAATGCTGAGCATACATCGTTGAAATGTGGCAGGGGCATTACAAAGGCCAAAGGGCATCCTCCTGTATGCATACGTGCCAAATGGACAGGTGAAAGTTGTCTTTTCCTGATCCTCTGCAGCGATCTCAATTTGAAAATATCCTGAATAACCATCCAGGAAACAATAGAAGGGGTAGCCAGAAATCCTCTCAAGCAATTGATCCATGAATGGAAAAGGAAAGTGATCTTTTCGTGTTACTTCATTTAACCTGCGATAATCAATGCATACCCTCCACCCTGTAGTAAAAGCGAGTGGTATCTCCTCTCCTTTCATTAAGCATAGTGGTATCCACGATTTCTTAGGTACTGCACAGGTTGGAGCCCAACTTAGGAGTCTTTATGCGATATTGGGTAAATGATGCGACTTGCGTGACTTTAAGACCTGCTCTAACACGCTTCTTGCATATGTGGGTTCGACCTTCTTTGTGGTTGCCTCATGGCTTCCTCCTCTAGAAATAGATGTGGTGGGCTGGCTAGCTGGGCTTATGCCCGCTAGTCGGAAATTCTCCACCCAGAGGGCTTTCTTGTTCATTTTAGGACTTTGACGAGGGCTACCCTCTGTGCGATCTTTGACAGTACGAAAATGACCCCCCGCTGGACATTGTTCATGGTCTTCGATTAAGCATACTTTAGTTCCACGAAACAAAGGATTGAGATCTATTTTTAGGGCTCAACGATTTCCTCTCCAGATTGCAGTAGCAAAATTTCATTTCTTCTTCTCCAACTGTCAGCATGCAGTTTCATGTCAACTTCTTCCACGCTCTTACGCACACTTTCAATCAACTCTTCATTTGATATCTCCATCATACCTGGCCCGATCGACGTTATCGGGATGGTGTCGATGATGCATGCTTCTTACGGGTGCATCTTTTTCGGTTGCGTAATGCTTTTACTTAGGTGAAAGATGTTGAGCTCTAAAGTCATGTTTCCAAAGGTTAGTTGCATGACACCATTCCTGCAGTTGATAATTGCATTGGAGGTGGCCAAGAATGGTCTTCCCAAAATGATAGGTACATAATTGGCCCCTTCTGCTGCTGGTTTTGTGTCGAGTACAACAAAATCTACTGGATAGTAAAATTTGTCCACTTGAATCAGGACATCCTCCACTGTCCCCTTTGGTATTTTAATCAACCTATCAGCAAGAGAAAGTGTGATGGAGGTAGGCTTTAGCTCCCCCAACCCGAGCTGCCTGTACATTGAATAGGGGAGGAGATTCACACTTGCTCCCAGATCTAACAGTGCTTTCTTTACACAAGTGCCCTATGTTAGTGAGATGGTCGGAAACTGACCCTAGATCTTTATATTTCTTCAGGTCTTGCATTGGATAATGGCAGACTTGTTCGGTTAAGGAAGGCTTTCTTGTCGATGCTCAACCACAGCACATTGCACAAATCCTTTAGAAATTTTGCGTAAGTAAGGGACTTACAGCGGTCGTGTCAAGTAGGGGAATGTTGACCTTTAACACTTACGAAACTTCATTCGGCTGATTAATGGACTTCTTTTGGTTTTGTGGTGAGGGGAAAGGTGGGGATGGCTTACTTTCCTTGATCCGGCTTATCGCACCTCATACAGTTCCGGTCAATAACCCCATATTCTAGGTCTATTGCCTTCGGTGATGGCTTTGTAAGCTCTTTGCCACTTCTTAGAGTGATGATTGCCTTGACATCATTCAATTTGGAATTCGGGTCACTGGACGAGCTCTCTTCATGTAATCCCTTGGGGTTTGGTTGTTTTTCAGAGGGAAGTTTTCCTTTTTCTTGCATCTGTTGCTGGCTAGTCAACCTAGAGATTGAGTACTACAGGTCATCTAATCTTTTGTTGACTATGCCTTCGGCGTTCTGGATTTTTGTGTGTTACGAGCATTCACTTGAGTCTTACGTTCTTCCAACGAAGTGACCTACTGCTGAATTCACAATGGCTTGCTCTACAGGTGACGAGGGTGGGGTTTGATGCTGCTGTGAACCTGTGGGAGTAGAAGCTGGGGATTTTGGCTTCCATGATAAATTAGGTGGTTCCTCCAATATGAACAGTAGGTATTCCCATATGGAGCATTTGTTGGGTGCCTACTTTGATCCACTATGTTTTTTTGCTCTTGCAGCAAATCTCTAATTGAGGGAGCAATTGGACATTGATCTCCTTGATGACTAGTGGATTGGCAATTAAACGGGGTTGGAAGTGCAGGTGGTTCGATTCTTTTCGTACTTCATGCTGATTTCGCAATTCTAGCTCTTCCAATCTTCTAGTCAAAGAAGATAGCTTGGCTTTCATTTCCATTTCCTCTGATAGTGAAAAAATGCCCCCCTTTTGGTTCACTGGGGGCCTATGTCTGTCAGTTTCCCTGGGATTTGGTTCATCCCAAGCTTTGGAGGTCTCAACAACATAGTTGAGGAAATCCATGGCTTCATTTGGATTTTTAGAGGGAAGTTCCCCCTCACATGGTTTTCCCGAAGAGTTGTTTCATGGAAGGGACATTCCATCGTAGAAATGGTTCACCCGGCATCCATGTATCAAGCGTGATGAGCGTACAGCGATGGTTTCAAGATACCTTTCAGCCCAGATAAAATCTTTCCTTTGTCATGGTACGCAAAGGTGTAGATCTTCCTCTTGGGTTGTTGGTCTTATGAGCGAAGAACTTCTTCAAGAATTCGCTGGCTGGCCAGTTCTGATGGTCCTTGGCCTTAATGAATTAAGCCAAATTTTGGCCTTATCTTTGAGTGTCAAAGGGAAAGCCTTTAGCTTGAGCAAGTCCATATCGAATGCACCTTCCTTGAAAGCCGTGCAAACTTCCTCAAAATCCCGAATATGTGTGTATAGATTTTCATTTTCCATACCATGAAAAGTCGGGAGTAGGGGCACCAAATAAGGTCTCACTGCCACATCCTCTGCAGGGGGTATAATGCATGAGGGTGCACTCACCCTTGGTGGGTGAATGTGATCCCTCATTGATCTGTATACATTGGGTTCATGATGAACCCCCTGTTGGCTCTGCTGCTCTTCAGGTGGGGTCTCCATCTGATTGGTGTGCAGGCTAACTTCACAACCCTCCTCAATTGAAGCACCTAGCCTTTCCAATATGCGCGGTGTTTACGTCCCCCTTTGCATAGGCTAGCTATGATCACACCCTGACGAAACCAGCAAAAAGCAGACTAATAAAAGGTTATTGGTTAGCTAAAATCAAAACAATGGTAGGAAGTGCGCACGGGTTTTCCAAACTCCTGCGATTGAAATCTTCAAATTCCCACAGGTGAGGCGCAGAGTGGGGAAAAATGATAAAAATAAAAAAGAAATGAGATTGCACTAAAACTTATGATGTGAATCACAAGATCATTGTTTTTCTTTCTCACTAGGGCACCATCGGGCAGGCCATTTGATTCGTTATAAGGCCAGAAATAGGTCGGAATCAACAAAATTTATAACCTAGGATTCCCTACTACGACGTAGCAAAACTCTTGCCCAATTATAGTAGCTCTAGGGTCGAGCTGCAGAGGATGGGTTTTCTTAGTGAGATAAAGTTACGGTGCATTGAATAGTGCTTTCCCGTTGGATTTATGGAGTGTGTGGAAAACAGTGTGTGAATGGTTGCAAACTGAAATAACTGAAGTAAAAAGTTAAGAGAGAAATCCTTGAAGTCTCGGGCCACTAGGCTTAAAGTTCTAGGTTAACCGACATGTGCTCGAGTCTTTTTCCTCACGTTGGGGAGCATGACATATAGTCATCTCCCGAACCGGATCTTCATTTAGCTTTAAAACCTAAACCCTAAGAGTTTTCCTTTTGAAAGATGGCATTTCTTTAGGCATAAATGTCCCTAGTAGTGAAAACACTTCTCAAAAACCCTACCCTACGATAACTAATAGGGAGACAACCGCGGGGCCTCGAGTGGATCACAATGAAAGTATGCTTGAACCCAAACACGAATACACATTAAAGAGA
The DNA here is from genome assembly GCA_016808115.1 of Tetrastigma voinierianum. Taxonomy (NCBI): domain Eukaryota; kingdom Viridiplantae; phylum Streptophyta; class Magnoliopsida; order Vitales; family Vitaceae; genus Tetrastigma; species Tetrastigma voinierianum. The sequence goes on along the minus strand of JAEQBH010009354.1, from coordinate 8,074 downwards.
GCATGCTTAAGAGATTTTATCCTATGGTGAGAAGCGAGGGCACAAATACTACTTAAACAAACTTGAAGAGCATGAGAACATGCGCGGCTAAGCTGAAACAACACCAGTGAAGCCTTCCTTCAGGGGATCCAGGGGGAGGTATTAGCGACATCCCTTGATTTGTCATCATCGAGGGTGTTTGGCTACCAAAATACAGAAAGTGAAGGAATAAGAAGAGAGAAAATCACCAGAGCGAGAGAGGAGGAAACCGTGCTGACGTTCGGTTGAGCGACAAAAGTTAATTGATTACAAAATGCGAGCTTATATAGGAGCTCGAGTAAAGAAATACAAAGTGTGTTAAATAGCAGAATTACATGAGGAGTAAACTTGTATAAAACCACCAAGTGGATTAAAGCGTCAGAGAAAAGTAGATAGGTGAAGCGGTGTTCGCGGGTTGCGAAAATTGGCTGCGAAATTCGCAACTGCAAATTGGAAGGTTACTGAAGCTTTTGCAACCACCCTCAAAATTTCCAGGCTCCTTCTCTTCAGTATATGTTCCAAATTTCCTCTAGTTTGATCATGGTTTTTGAATTCGGCTTGGAATCATCGTGTTTGAATCAAAATGAGGAATTATGAGGCATTTGACCTGCAAAACTACTAAAATAGCTACAAAAAATGTGATCAGTAGCAAAGTCGGGATCCTCATGTAACAATTGAGTTATTGAAGTCGATTAGTACAAAAAAAGCGCATAAAACTTGCTATAAACAAGGCTCAATAGTGCACTATTTGGGTACTAATCATTTATGAACCACGATTCTAATCAATTACTTGTATTTAGAATTTCTTTATAAGATCTGGGTATTTTTCTTTTCCAATACTTTATACCCATTTCTTATGACTGCGGATTTCTTGCTTCCTAAGACAAGGCAATTGCTAGATTTCTACAAAATGAATGATGTCTCATCCTTCAAATTTGAAAGAGTTTTCTCTTTCCTTGATTAGATCTCATGCTAACACGAGATTAAGATCATTCTTCCAGACCAAGGTGATATCTCTAATTGATTAAATTGATATATCCTCAACTACAATTCTCAAATCATGAAATAAATTGAGGATTTATCTACCAAGTAACCTTTCGAGCTCATTGGTTCTTAATATTAGTCTAGCATACCCCCAAGTAGCCGGTCCTAGGCTCTCAGAATCTCCATCTTTGTGTCACTCGGGGGCCTCACGGAAATCGGGAGCGGACAATAGTCCTTTCATGGGTATAAGCTACTAAAATTGGGAACAAATAAATTAAAGAACAACACCATTCAAATAAATTCAAAACCTTAAACTTAGGAAATTTCCTTCTCATTATGCAGAAAAGACCATAACTAACATCAGATCTTTCCCAGCGGCAGTTGTGTTCTCGAAAACTTGATTACAGTATACACTAAAATACTAATAAGGAAAATTCCACTGTAATCGCAATCAACTGAAGAAATGAGTTCCAGCTTTTGTCTGGGGTTCATTGAATTCAAACTGTAATCGTAAATGAATTTTAGGATTTAAATCCAGCTTCAAACTACAAACAACACTATTTCAGATCCAGCAAATATATTAAGCAGTCCTACACTAAATCTAATATACGAAGAAAAGAAAATTAAGAAAAATAAATGAAAAGAAAAGAAAAGAAAAATATAATACAAAAGAGTCCTCAACTCCCCAAGTACTTTGGTTCGTCCTATGCTGATTGAATGCCTCGCTTTTCGTAGTCGTTTCTATTTATAGAGCCCTAAAAGTTTGGGCCCTAAAGTTGAGGCTATGTGTGAATCCCTAAAAATTATGGCCTAGATTTGCCTTCTCTATCACGACCTAGAAGTTGTGTCGCGATAGAGTTTTATGTCTTTGTTGTAGGTCTTTGTTGCAAGTATGCAGTCGTCTGTCGTAACTTGAAGATCTTGTGCTCCTTCTTGCCGATTCGCGACAAAGCGTATTTTTGTTACAATAGCCTTCTTTCTCGGCCGTAATAACTACGTCATGACAAGATTTTGTGCCTTCCTCAAACAGTCATATTGCAACATCGATAATCATGTCCGCAAACATAGTTTCGTGCTGACCGCAGTTGGGTTTCGCAACCCAAGTTTTCATGTTGCGACATTATCTCTATTCAGGTCATGTTACAACACTGTCTTATATTATCCGCATTTCTGTCGTGACCCAGAAAGTCTATCATGATAGAAGCTTGTTGCCATAAGCTTCACTTCTTGTCGCAGCTTCATTCTAATGTTGCGACATGGCTTCTTAGTGTTGTCAATATTTGTTGTCGCGATAGAACTTCTTTGCATTGTGTTTAAACCTTTGTCGCGACCTAGAAAAGTCTGTGGCGACCTCGTTTTTTTCTATTCCGCTTATTTCTGTGTTACGACATTAAGATCCATGTCGCGACATAGACTTATCTCCTCAGCTTGAAGTCTGTTGCAACTTGGGTTCCTTTGTTGTGACCATGCCAATTCAACAAATGAGCGTCATTTGTCACGACATAAATTTTGTTGTTGCGACTGAACTTTTTTTTCAGTGCTCTCTTTTGTCTCTACCAGCTCCTCCATGTTGCAAGAGTCAGTGTCGCGACATAGATTCTGCCTTATGATCTTTCATTATATCGCAACATAACTGATCTTTGTCTCAGTTGGCTTTTTCCCATTTCCAGTCGCGACAGACTCTCTTTTGTTGCGACATAGCTCATATGCCAATTTTTAGATCTTGTGTTGCGACATAGAAAATATTGTTGCAACACAGTTCTCCAACCATTTGCTTAGACTTTTGTCGCGATACACCGAACTCTGTCGCGATAGAGACTACTGCAATTGTTGTTTTTCTCTTCCTTCTTGCTGGAAATCTCTCCTTTTTGAATTAACTCCTGTAAAACACAAAGTTTGTAAATGCTCCATAATTGTGCATTAAAATAGCTCTAAAAATACTAAAAACAAGCCAAAAAAAATGGATTAAAAATAGACGAGTTTAAGACTCATCAGGTGGCTTGAAGTCAAGGATGTGTTGCCCTAAGGGTGGAGAGAGCATGTCATATGGTCTCCGAATTAAGGTTATTGGCGGCATATAAAACTTTGGCGCTACTTTGAAGGCAGGATGCACAAGTGGCATTGGTGGCAACGTGCCTGAGGGCAACATCAGTGGGTTCCTAAGGGCTTGATTCGGCTAATTACGTCTTACACTTTGCCCTCCCCTTGCTCTGCTTGAGATGCAGCTAATATAGCATCATTGAAGGCAGAATTGAGGCGAAAGGCCTCTCTTGCGTGATCACGGTTTTGCACTTTTGGGCATTCTTTATCGGTGAGAGATTGGGGATGGAGTTGCATGAGGACCAACTCAAATCATCCATTAGAACATAGACATCGTCAGAACAATGGGCTTTGCCCACTTATCACGGGCGATCGGCGCACGAGCTGGTACTATCTCGAGACATCTTTGCCAAGATGGTGGCCTTTCATCCGGGCATTAGCGCAATGTGAACGCAAAGGGTGATTTGATGACGGTGTGCTAGCCGCCTCTTTCGATGATTAAGTCAGTGAAAGGATGAAGAAAAAAGAAGTAGAGAGTTCTAGTAGTTAGAATCCCTTTTTTCGCTATGTGCGGTGTCTCCCGATTTATGGGGACTTGGTCCCAAATCTCCTCTTTGTTTTAGGAATAAAATCCATTTTCCTTATCAAGGGATTATCCCTTTGGAGAATAAGGGATAAAATACTGTTTTTTCCCAATCAAGGATTGTCAGCACTAGAGGAAATGAAAAGAGGGATAAAATCTGTTTGCCCTTAATGAACTTGCCATATGCGGAAGGACGACCAACTAGGGGACTTAAAACTCTAGACGAGCTACCCTAAGGTTGGCCTATGGGAAGACACCCTAGCTCTCACATACGAGCTTTTGGATTTTCTCGTGTAGGTAGTGCCCTCTTATTCTAATATTGAAGTTGGACTTGGGTTGCTTCTCATTGCGGGCGAGAGGCCGGGCCTTGAAGCAGCTTGGTTTTAAGCCCGTTGGTGAGTGGGTGCAGAGACCATGGTACTCACACACACTTCACCATTTGAGTGTTGTTTCGACTTTCGAGGGATATGAAGAAAAAATCAAATAAAAAATAGCAAACAACATGATATCTCTTGATTTGAGTGGAATCAAAAGTAAAAGCATAAGCATTACTTAATGGGAAAAGTAGGCTTTCCCATATTCATTGAAAGTTATTGTATATAGTGACCCCTATTTTAGGGAGTCATTACATGTTATGTTATGAAAAAAAATATTTTGTTTTTGGTCAGGGTAAAGATTTTAAAAAAAAGAAAGTAAAATGCCCCTTATTTAATCATACCTTCCTTTTTTTCTTAAAATACAAAATAGGGATTGGCGGAGAGTTGAGAAGACCTCCAGCTAGTCCTTTCTCCATCATGACCCCCTCACCAACCTTGTGTTCCCTCCCTCAATCCCTCCCTCACCTTTCCTCCTTACGTGGCTTCTTCCTCCCTCATTGCAAGGTTCAATTTTTTTGGTTCTCATTGATTTGTTTTTCCCCATTTGATTATATTCTCCCATCTTGTATTTGAAATAATTTTTATTATTTGATTTGATTTAGTTTTTTTCGTTATGATGTTTGTTTTTGTTGTTCCACAATGTAAATGGTGAATATGTAATTCATAAGTTGCATTTTCCATTTGATAACCGATCAAAAAGGGCATTTTACAAACGATTTTTCAATTTTAAAACCTTTTTGCATTAGAAACTCATTTTACCAACTCTTTGTGTTGTTAGCCCAAAACCCATTTTAATGGTTTTATTAGTACTAGTAGCATCATAATGACCTTTTAGAGTGTTTTTACGGGATCATCGAGATCATGTGGCAAAAGGAAATAAGGATATCTTGCATATGTTGTGTAAGCTTGGAAGCTCGTGGAAGTAATTCAACTGGGTTGGGACCGTGAAGCAATTATCGCATAAGAAGATATAGGAATAAAAGTCATTATGGAGAATTTCATGCTAAAACAACGCGGTTTTGCACTGACTTCGTAGTTAGTTTGAAATTTCGCACCATCTCACATAGGGTTTTGATCCCTTGATTTATAACACACCCCGAACTCACCATGAGTGAGTAGTTTTCTTTCTCTGGGTAAGGTGGATCAAATCCACCCCACCATGATGATAAAAGAGGGAGATCGCTTTAGACCCGAGTAACGTTTCGGCCTTATTTAGGAAACGTAGGTGCAGTGTACATCGGTTAAGGGACTCTTTGTATGGGGAAAGCTGACAATCTCAGTTCACCTGACTATTCGTATGGGTCTCTCTTTCTCTTCAACTAGTTTTCTTGATATTTGGCAAGTCTGAATGGCATATTGGGTACTTAGGTAGCACACCTTTGACCCAACATGCGTAATAGATTGTCTCTTATCTAGAAACCACTAGAGGGTCAAGTCGAGAACCTAATAGCCACCTTTAAAATCGTGTACAAACTGCTTACTCTACACCTAGAATATATGCTTCATCTAAATATTGTAAGAGAAACCTAGAAAGAGTTTAGGATCACTATAGGTTAGGCTCTAAAGTGTACAACCCAACTTATATAACCCCCCCCCTCCCTGACTCATCATGGTGAGGTCGGATTTGAGAATCTAAAACCCGATATCTTTTAACATTCATTTCTCTAAAAATCAACAATCAACTCTCTTCAAAGCACTAAAAAATCAGCACTTAAATTTATGTTTTAATTCAGCCATTAACTTAGTAATTAGACCATGATTACGTAACTGTAAATAGAAAACCCATCCTAGTACACCTTAGAGCTAATATCTACTAGAGTTGAGGGCTACACCAGGTTGGTTTTAGGTTTATAAATTTTTGTTTCTTTCTCGTTTCCACCCAACTAATTAATAAGACAGAACCAACATGGCGCTGCTGCTAGGGATTTGTGCCTTCTTTTAGTGATCTGAATTTTTAATTGCTTTATATTTTTATGATTTTTTTCTTAATTTTTTGTTTTATTTTATTTTTGGGACTAACCCTATTTTTAGTAGCTTTTAGTGTCTTTTCTTTTATTTCACTATTTTTCTCAACACATGATCAAGAATCGATAACCAGACTGTGTAATTTGCTAGAATGGAACCACCACTTCAAACATGGGAGACCAATATGAGAATTGGGAGAACATAGGAGAGAATAAGAAGCTCTGAACTCGAGAACACTTAGAATGCGCCTTAAAGTTACAATTGTCAAGCCCAGAACACTTTCGCAGCAAAGAAATCTCGCCCATGGAGAGCACGATCATGCATTGTGCCACTCTTTGGTGAAAACAACATTGTACGAACACAAGTGTTGCCACAACTACTCATATTTCATGGGATGGAGAGTGAGCATCCTTACACTCACATACAAGACTTCCAAGTTCTATGCCAACAATCAAGGAGGGGACTACAAATAACCTGAGATGGTATGATTCTACTTTATTCCCTCTTACTTTAAAAGATGAGCTATTAACTCGCTTGAAATTTTACCTTTTGAGCATAAGTACATGGGTTTAATCAAGCCCTATTAATTTTCAAAAATTCTTCCTACACATAAAACTATCTCTTTGAAAAAACAAATCAACACCTTTACTACTAGAGAAGGTGAGAGGTGATAGGCGTATTTCATGATTATGTATAAAATGTGCAATAAAAATGTGTAATGAGCACCTATTCGTGCAAGTACACTCTTGTCCAAGTAATACAAGAAAAATTCACGTATAGAGATTGATCCACTAGAACTAGGGATGCTAAGCAATAAAAATTAGAATACTTTTCTAATATCCAAACAATAAATGGTGGATTTGGAGATAAAAATTAATCTAAACTAATGAAATCAAGTGAAATGTGCAACTGAGGGTTGCTAAGAGATGATGAAATTCTTATGTATTTGCAGTAATTTGACAATCCTCTTATATTAAAGCAAAATTCCATCCTATTGTCTCTTGAAAAAGCTTCCACTTAATTATGTTTCGAGGTTCAATATTATACAACCTATCACTAGGTTTCGTTTAGCTCAACCCTAGCATTAGAGAGAGCGCAGGACCATAATCTTCACAAGCCTCCTGGTAATTATCAAGTAATATCTCTATTACTCGATCAATTAGGTTGATTAATTCATGTTAATTCTTTACTCACTTCTCAGATCTCGTAAGGAACCACTCACCATATTGAAATTGGATCAGAAATCAACATGTAACAATAAACAACAGAAAATGAAAATCAATGATTAGATAAAGATTCATGTCCAAATACAACCAAACCTCAAAGGACTACGAATTTAGGAACATAATAGAGATCCGTATAACACAAAATTAGATAAAACATATAAAAAAGAAAGAAGAAACTTTTGTGGTCAAAAGGATGGTGATTCTTCAATCTTCTTCCCAAATCTCGAGTTCTTCTCCCAACGTTGAAGAATAGCTCGTTCTCTCTGGTCCAATGTCGAACTGCCTCTCAAGAGACAAGAAACCCCAAAGGGTCTTCCATCAAAGTCAGACTTGTCGATTCATTAGTGGTGAATAAGAGTATTCATATAAAGTTTTAAAATGGGCTGATGATGGGTTAAAAATAGGACAATTTATGCTCCAGCACGCCAACCTTCATCACAACAAAATCTGTTTCTTCGTGACAAAACCTGCTTCATCATGACAAACCCGATACTTCAAGATACTTCTTTCCATATTTCAATCCATTTTATTTTTAGTGTTAACCATTAAACTCAACTTCTTTATCACAACCCTAATATCCAAAATGAAATCATCGTATAAGCCTCGCTTGTTAGCTTCGCTTCCATGTAGAAACCCATCTTGTGGATGATCCTGTAAACTACCATACTATAGTAGCTAAGCTACGCTAGTATGAGGTATTAGGTTATAAATTTTGTTGATTAATACCCTACGAGCGACGAATCAAATGGCGTCATTGCCGAGGATGGTGCCTTATTGCAAATGACAATGTACTGAACACTTGTGATCCTCATCACAAGCTCTGGTGAATTTCTAGAAGTTTACTGTTAGTTTTCTTAATTTCATTTCATTGTTTATATATT